>JAAAKQ030143707.1:0-13160 GCA_010016005.3 Zanna intricata
GAGTATTGTTATTTTAATTTTATTAACTTATCAATTATCCTCCGTACGGCTAGTAGTTTAGCCAACGCGCTAACAATATATGTTTCATGATAAATATTAATATTTCATTAAATATCTTAAAACAAGGTACGCACTGATGTATAAAATACTAAACCTTATATGCCAAGTTTCTGTATTCTGAAAAATAAGGTTTTGGTTACTTAATGAGAAAATTTTAAGTGCTTTTATGTGTGTTTTAGTGCACTTTAAGTGGTTTTTTTTAATGCACTTTTAAGTGCTTTGTAATATTATAAGCACTTGCTCGAAAAATAAACGAACCAATTTTCACCTATCTTCTTTAGCGTTCATTTAATACACATATATTCTGTATATTAATACCTATCTTAATATAAGGGGTCTGAAATTCTTTAAATATGGTGTAATAGAATTGGAAAAAATTTGCATTTTAATTCTTTTTTTTTTTTTTTAATAAAAATCGTTCCAATGATTTGGCGAAATATGTATAATATAGACTAATATTTTTAAATCATCCCGCTAAGCTGTATTTTTGAATTAGTTACTCTTTGTATAGACTTTCATATGCTCATCTAATATTTTACGTGTGCAAAATTTTACATGTTCATTATGTGGAGGATCATCAGATGGTATAACGTTCCTTAATGTTCTAGATTCTGTTCTTCATTTCATCCTCACGCAGCTACATTCAGTCTTGATATCCACCATCAACAATTTTCTACGTTCCCTTTCTCTTTTCCTTCTTCCAGTTCCTCTAATGTAACTCTTTGGAGACACTTCTTCTCAAAAACTATCCGATCCAAATATTTTTAATAATTTCAGCACCTTTTTCCTACACATACTTTTTACAGTAATTTATCATTAATCTAGCTTTATTACATCTTTTTTCAAACAAACATATTAAATGCTTCTTACTTCTTTTCTCTTTTCCTCCTTAATATCCACTTTTACCCCCAATAAATTCCTCACTTCATATAAAATATTTTAGCATCTCTTTTCTATGTTAATAATCAATCTAATCACGTAAGAGTCGCTCTTTTTGTTTTGTTTAAAATTTTCTTCGCTATCGCAATGTTATTTTTACATTATGGGTGTTTTACAGACTTGGTAAGTAAGATTTTTTGGTAAATCTTGTAATGAAATATAATGCATTTTAAGTTTATTTGATAATTAAACAATGACAGGTTGTAGTACAGAAACAGTTACAGCGGACAAAAAAAACATTTTCTTTGGGTACAAATTAAATCTAGGAACGCTTAAGTGAGAAACCAGCTTGCTTATCACTAGACTACTGGTATAAAAGTATCTTTAAAAATATAAAATGTTTTAAGTACATGTTTTAAATTCTACTGAAAATAATTTTACTTCTTAAATATTATTTTGTTTGTTTAACCTCCAGAACCACAATTAAGTATATCTTCCGAGGATGAGATGAATGAATTGGTGCATGTGTGAAAAATGCCATGCCTGACCGGGATTTGAACCTCCAGATGACAGGCCCAGACGCTATGACTCGGCCACGGAGGCCGGCAGAGTGATATTTTTACTTGATTTGGTCTAATCTAGACATCTCTTGTATCTAGATGTCTCTTATATCTAGACATCAAAGTACTATAAAATGTTTTTCATATTTTTCGTGAGATTCATCTTCCTTTTCCATTTAACTGTGTCATAAAAATCTAATATCCGAGTTATTATTTATATTAATGTAGTTTCACGATAAACTATGTGTTTTTCGCTCTGAAAAACCAAAAAAAAAAGGTAAATTATTAGGAAATATGTTAATCGAGAAATATGAACGTAAGTTCAATTGATTTTCATAATCCCAAAACTTTTGACGTTTTTCGTTACTTTGTTCAACGTAATGAAATACTAGGAGCGTTTATGGATTGTTATGAGAAACGATTTTTTTTTTTTTAATTTAACTAACGACTGAGAAAAGAAATAAATAAATAAAAAAACTCACGTCAGATAAATAAATTAACTTTAATCTTCTGTTAACCATGATTTTCAATCTTCAATGTTCTGTTTTCAGTCCCTTTACAACTGAAATAAAAACCAATACCCTATAAAATTTTAATTAAATGTATTATTGTACCAGTCAATGAAATTCTGATGAAATTTAATCTAAAAATTATACGAGTATTTTCCGACCTCCGTGATGAACTGATAATATATCCCAGCTTTTCATTTCGAACTACAGTCAGGCTTCTCATTTATAATACGTAAAAAAAATTCATATATTCCAATACCACGCATAATTTTTTAATCTACCATTATCCACACCCAAAAAAAATTGAATACTGATTAAGTTTATTGAATTTTTATTTATCGTAAAATTTTTTATACAATCCAAGGATAATAATTAATAATAAATCAATATATTTAATTAAAAAAAAATATATATGTTAAAAAAAACAAAAAAGGAGATGAAGTCTAATTCGAACCGATGTGCCTTCCCCTTTTAAGATCCAAATATTTCATTAATTAAAATTTTATTTGGTTATAACTTTAGAATCAAAGAAAATAAGTACTACTTATGATATATCGTTGATAAGCTCTCAATAAGAGCTTTATACTGCAGTTATGAAATCCAAATTTTGTTTGGATTTTGGACTTTTTTTTGACAATTTTGGTTCAGTCTATTGCAATCAAAAAGGGTACATAACTAGATGTAATAGTAATCTTAAATTCAAAATTTCAACATCCTACGGCTAACCGTTTTTGAGTTATTCGAGATAAATACACAGATGTCTTGCCGAAACTAGTCAAAATGGATTCAGGTATGGTCAGAACGAATATTTCCGTTTAAATCTGAAAACCGATATTTTTTGGGATCACAATACTTCCTTTATTTCATACAGGGAAGTAAAAACGAATACTGATTAAGATTAACTTAAGTATTATTTAATTTAATTCTGCTTAAAGATAAATAGATTAATTAAAAATCTCTATACTTGAAAATATTCCTGTTTAAGTATAACTGGCAGACCAGTATTGTTTAAATATTAGTTATAAAATTACCTGGTATGGGGTTCGATACTTATAAAGGTATAATTACTTTAAAGTATTTCAGAAGTCTTATTAAAAATATAATACTAAAATCAATATACTATAATACTCTTTCGCTGCATGGTTTTGAACACAGCCTTTGAATATATATAAAACGACACAAATACAAAAGATAACACGTATGTATTAAAAAAAAAGTTTTTGGTGCGTCGATTAATATGTAACATAACATTAAAAAATCAGGGTTGCTTTTGATTTCCTTAAAAACTCGTATAGAAGTGTTAAACATGAACTAAAAGTGTTCAGAATTAATTTAATGTAAGGAGAAGGAGTATGAGAGGAGATGGTGGGAAGAAATGAGAAGAGAGTAATATACTAAAATAAGATGTTTCTAATAAATAAGTACACTTTTTTATATTTTCTGATTTTGTATCTGTTAAACTAATATAATTAATATCTAATAGTTGTAATAATTCCTGCATATAATGATATAAGTCGCATTCCTACTGCCACTCTAACCATATAACAAGGAAGATTATTATTATATGATTAGTAAAGAACAATTATTTGTTCAACTCATCACGTATTAAAAAAATATAATCATTTAATGAAAGAATAATTTCGCTGTTATAATATAACCGTTGTTCACCTTTCATTCAGAAATCTGTGAATTCAAATCCCGCTGAAGAATAGCAGTTTTGTTTGCTATTTATGAAACGATTTACTGCACGGTACTTCAATATTGCCAAAGATATTAGTAACTAGAATAAACTGTGGTAACATTTCTATCGAAAAAGTAAAAACTTAAGAAAACCGGAACACGATAAGTATCGGCGCTAGCCTGGGATGTTAGTATAGCGGGACAGGTAGTACCTGATTCCCCGGTCTGTGTTAAATTTGTGGGAGGCGGCTGACTGGAGGAACTCTGGCAAAATAAATGATCCGGAGCACGGCCAACCGCCTCTTTACCAGCACCTTGCGACTTATTAAAAATATAACTTTGCGACGTAGTCATACGTTACAAATTTCCTTACTGTATTGTCTATTTAAAAGGCTAGATAAAGCATCAGGTAGTAAAATTTTTATCAAATCCTATTCACCTAATACGAGAAAAATAAGAAGAAATGCGCTAATAAGTGGAAAAATAAGTACAGTCTTATTTAGTGTAATACAATATACAACATTTGATTTGTAACATATAAATTATTTTTTGTTCCCTAATTTATCTTTGAAATTAATAATATAATTAATTAATTTTTAATATAACTAAGAACTATATTTAAATTTCTTTTACGTTAAAAAGATATAGATTTTTTAATCATTTAAAAATGTAATATTTACAAACGAAGAACTGCCATTAACAAAAGTTTTTATGATCTTTTTAAAACTGATTCACGTATTTTTTATATATTTTAATTTGTGAATGAAATTCAGTTGAATATTGTAGAAAAATTATCTTACTAATATTGCTAAGAATTAAAAAGAAAAGTTTGTAAAAGTTTTCATTTCGCTTGTAAATTGAATAGAACTACAAGTTAATTCTAGCAAAAAAAAAATCAGACCCTACAGATTCTATGGTATAAGTCTACGTGAATAAATTTAGGATCCTTACTCACTTCTCATTCAAACTTTAACAACGAAGGAAAAACCGTATAAAAGGTTGTTAATTAGTAATATTGTTCGGCAGTTTCAATCTAAATACTTGTCGAAAAAATAATTTTATTAAGTTATTGTGAATTCAAATTAAAACAAAAAGTTTACAATTTGAGAAAATTTAAGAGAAAAATACTTAGATAAACAATTTATGGATTGAAAAAAGAATTCATCAATTATCCAAAATAAAACGGTTAAAGTATATTATAAACCATGTGACGGCTAAGAGCATGGAGGAATAATTAATTTCCTAATCAAATTTGTAGAATATTCTATTCCCATATAAGAATAGAAAATACTTTATTGTTTATATTAGAAAAATACACTCATTCAATGCTATCTTATTTTGAAAAGAGTTAATCCTAGTTAAATTATAAAGAGATGAGAAAAATTCTGAAAATTGCAATAATTTGAGACAAATTGATCTACTGGGACGAGCAATGGTTTAAAAAATTCGAAGAATCAAGTCACTCAAAATCTTTCCTCTACTCTGAGTCGAGATAATGAGCGAACAGTGGATATACTTGTATTATAATATAGTTAGAAAAAAGCTGGCCAAAGGGCTCAGTTCCATAATAATAATTTAAAATATTTAATTTCTCTTACAGATATCACTAAAAATTAAAAACTTAAATTCTATTTGCAAAACAGATTTTTTGTTGGGAAAACATAGAATTTTCTAAAATATGTAATTATTCAAAAAATTAAGTATTTAAAAATATTAATTAATACACTAATATATGAATTAAGTATATGAATTAGTATAAAATGCTAAACAATATTTGTTTTTAATAAGTTGAGTGCTATGAGACACGATTCTGGGTTTTAAGTTACATATACAACTGAGCTATAAAACCAGTTTTGATCTCTCACTGAACCGATACATCAACTTCAAACATCCAACTTCTAAGGATCTTTATTGTCTCATTATTAAGAAGTAATACTGTAATAGAGTATATTATGGTAGTTAAATCGTTATAATTAGCTTCTTTGTGCAATGCCCCTTCAAAAATTAATAAGCTATTTCCCAAAAAGTGCACATTCTACTACATTGTTACAAAATAACGGATTTTTATGTAATAAATTTAATTTATTATTATTCCTGATGTGGACATAGCAGTTTGTTCGATTAATGAACAGCAAGCAACTACCTTCCCACCATTATCCAAAGAGATGAGGAAGATATATATGTCATATTAATGAGATGTAATCTTGTTCAGAGTAAGGCAAGCTATTCCTGAGGTATGTGATTAATTGAATCCCAAACATCAAAGAACACCGGTATACACTGTCTAGTATTAAAATCCGTATAAAAATAACTAACTTTTACAAGGGTATTTGAACTGCAGAACCTTCATCTTTGAAATTAGCTGTTAGACAAGTGATTTGCGACGATGATTTTACCACTAGACCAGCCCGGAGAGCTAAAATTAATTGTAATTAAATTTCAATTTTAAGAATACTTTTGTTATTTAGTTTAGTAAATAAGTTAAGATCCAATGTTGGGGGTGTGCTACTGATATGTATCCAGCTATTTTTTTCTTTATATCATTATTACATTAAAATAATTACAAATTAAAAAAAAAAAAACTGTAACTAGCATACATAAATTCTTTTAAATATTAAAAAAAAAAACTGTTTTTTGGGGTAAGGTAAGGTAAGGGTAAAAAACTATTTTGGGGTAAGGGTGCGATTTCTAAAAACTTTTTTGTACAAATATTGTTATCTTTTAATTGTTAAAAAATGTTTCTAAGAAAACTAAGACCTTAATTAGACGAAATGTCGAGATACTGAGGGTGACCTTGCTCTGCAGCTTCACCCCCTTGACCCTTTTAAGTTGAAAATTTAATGGCGTCACTGCCCCACAAACACAAGTAATCTGACCAAGTTTCATCAAAATTGGTCAACTAGTTCTGGTGATATAAGATTATTTAGAGCCCCGACATACAAACATCCTGAAAATTTCCATCCGGTTATTTGGATTCCTTAGTTGTTAAAACATCAAGATCCGGGAAATATCGCATATGCCCAAATTGGGCCGATTATAATATTTTTACTTTCCCTTTTACAGCTATAGCGTTAGATGGGAAAGTAAAAGTTGAGTGTTATAAAGCGATTCAAAGTATCTTCCATGAGCGATGTGAACCACACAAACCTACCTTCTTGGATTTCATTATTTCAGATAGTTGAAATTACTTTTCTTTATTTCATTCTTGAAGACAAAATAGTATACTGTAATTATAAGATCTCTATTTATGTCTAATTCACTGAATTTATTTATTTTTTTGAGGTACCAATTTGTGTCTCACTGAAATGATGAAAGCAAAAAATTTTGCCTCATTTTTTTATCATGATTAAATAGAATTTAAAATAAAATGAAATTTTATACAGAAAATGCATAGATTGAAAAGTAAATCAAAGAATTTAAATTTATTTTAAATATGCATTAAAAAATTTAAAAGCATAGATTCAAAATTAATGTATCGATTTCATAAAATTTTAGGTATGTTTTAGAGTGTATCTGAAGTTGTGCATGTGAAAATTTAATGAGGATTGGTTGAGTTGTTTTTCATTTACACTCAATTTAAAGTTATGTTGAGTTTGTATTTTTGTAGATTTCATATACTCTTATGCAGTGGATTACAGTGGTTTACACTTTATGCCTGTAAGTTGGTTATACTAAATATTTTTATTTATTTCATGAAATTATGATTATAATAATTTTCTTATTATATAACAGAAAATGTATTTCCATAATAAATTAAAAAAAAAAAAAATTATACCTCTTTTAACTTTCTAATGCAATTTATGTTTTATAAATTTTTGTGCAAATTATCTACACAAAGCATTACAGTATGTCATTACATAAAATGACGAAAAATCGATCTTCTTGTAGAATTGTGCAAGGAATTTTTCATTATCGTCACACAGTTTTTGGGGTTTATTATCGAACGGTTTTTATAATATATTCAGATAATAACTATTTCAGACAAGAACGGTTATTTTTAGAAATTAAATGTGTTAATACTTTTTTTTGGATAAATTAAAAAAAAAAAACACAAAAAACGAAAAAAAAAAAACGTGAATAATCATCACATTTTCATGATGTAAAATTTGTAAAAAATCTTCGAAATAATTGTCAGATGTTGCTGTCAGAGAAAACAAAATGTTTAAAAATCTAAGAAATAAATATGAATTAATATAATAAGTTTATGCTATACACGAGCATTTAAATTTATTACTATTAAAACTTTAGAATGCAAACTTATATTTAAAATTAAATTTAAAAAAAATTGTTTTTTAATAAATAATTACTTAATTACTGAATATTTTTAAATAAATTGTAACTATTTCTTCAACATTCGCTACATAAAATGAAAATAAGTTTATGACATAAGTTTATTGAATGTCTTGCCAAGTTGTCACTCAAAAACTGGAAGAGAATGCCGAATTGAATGCTGATTGAACAAATCAGTCAGCTAAGTTTGACAAATTCTTGAATATTATAATATATATCTATTTTTGTACGCGCTGGAATATGATTGTTAATCTGTCACATGATTAATATTAATCATGACATATCAATGAAACTCACTGTCCGAGATCCAAATAATTATTGAATTTCTTTTTAAAATGAAATTCCGGATCAGTCTCCTTCAACCTGCAGGTCAATCGAATTTTCTATTATATTTAAAAATCACTACTCTCTTGTTGATTGTTGAGACTTTAAAAGTTTCTTTTAATGATTTTTGAAGAAAGATGACCCGAGTTGATAACAAAAAATAGAATCTTTCCAAAAACATGTCTCCATCACATTGTACTCGTAGATGTAAGATAAAAGATTCTATAGCTGAACAAACGTAATTGATAAGTCTCTAATGATTGCAGTTTGACATGTTCGGTACATCCTAAATGGAAAAATCGTCATATAAACAAATTTTCTCAAATCTGACTATAGTTTTATCGTGCTACCTAATCTTAAGTTATTATCATAAATAGATTTGTGAATTATTATTATTACTATTCTCGTATGAATATCTGGAAGTGTCTAGATATGCCATGCAGCTTTCTGAATTCGGGACCCGTAGAGGCAGCCACGTTCTTTATTCATGACGTTTGAGTGAGGTGTACATTTGTACAGAGATTCAGGCCAACCATACCTGAGACGTGTGGTTAATAGAAACCTAACCACCAAAGGAGTGTGCCCGGTGGGATTATATTCGGAGGTACACAGTGTTGGAGTGGCTCACTCTCGACAACACCTTGGACCACATGCTCAGGGGTAGAAAAAAATTGGGAAGAAGTAAGAAACCTGGTACCAAGAATAATGACGACCAAAGAAGTGGAGGCAGGCTTAGGGAAGCGAATGACCAGCGACGCTAGACAAGATGTGGACGACAGCTCAGGCGACAGGACAGTTCAGGACAGTAAAAGGACAGACAGGACAGTAAAAGAGACCAAGGAGTAGCGCATACTGTATGTTTGTATTTTTTATTCCTCTTATGTTTCTTGTTCTGTAAATCTTCTATCATGTTTTTTATGTATTGTTGTTACGTCTATTTTCATATGTGTTACGTATAAGGTAGAATGGTATCGGGGTGGGGTGGTATGATGAATTCCTTCGAGACTGTAATACCACGCTCTGAGAATAACCGGATGGTGCAGAGGAAATATCCCTGCTGCACATTGACTATCCTTGTACGAAGTGAGTTGTAGAATGCCTAGAAGACGCTATAGTGAAGACACAACTGGACGTTTGCGGTATAACAGGGGAAGCATGGGTTCATGAGGGGGTGAACCGTGGTGGAATATTGGGCCAGGGAGGCAGCCCAATTACTGAGGATGCCCGGGTCTGGAGCACACGAAAGAGTGTTCTGAATCGGGTTTACTTCTGATAACGCATGGGGACCCCTCGAGGTGTGAGGGGATGGATGTGTGGAATGCACATTGAATTTCAGTAGGGATAGGTGCTAGAGCCTGGAAGGGCAGCTTTCCGAAGGAGGGGCTCTTCGGCATCCCAGAATCGGGGAGTCGAAGGGTCTCGATGAAACCAGGGAGACTTCAATAGATCCAATTTCTGAACCTGAGCTTGAGGGGTAGTAGTTCATCTGCTGCCACGACACTCCACGGCGATTGCGTAATGCCTAACGGCAGGTCCAGTTGCCTTGGAGATGTAAAAAATAAAACCAACAAAGGACACCAGTATCCACGATCTAGTATTCAAATCCGAATAAACGTATTAGAATATGAACCCGAGAACTTTGGACTTTAAAATCGGCTGATTAAGATGACGAGTTTTACCACTAGACCAACCCGACTGATTAATTTGTGAATAATATTAAATTTTACAAAATTGAAAGATATTATTTTGTATCACATGGCTTAATGGTCCATGAAAACTAAAAATAACCTTTATAATGTCAGGGACAATGTTGAAATTGAAAAAATTCTTATAAAATAACTGCTTTATTTATTACTTCGGAGAGAAAAGTGATGGAATTATTTACTTATTAAAATTTCATAAATAAACTACACAACTAGTTTTGTGAATTGCTTAGTTACTTTCTATGTCCGGGAGTAACAGCAGTTTCACATGTGTGAATACCTTATCTAGGCACTAAAGCAGATCTTCTAGTGTCTGGTCTTTTTCTATTGTCCCCACAATTACAGATATATGCACATCCCCAACTTACCATATTACTTCGATTTCGTAAGCCGATTCAACTCCCGTCAAGTCGCTGAATCATTGAATATGGCAATTTTTGTTTTCTCGGAAACTCCTCGTTGAGTGCGAGGACCGTACCATATTTAATGTTTCCTTCGCCAAATTTTCCCACCGAATGTCAGGTGGACCTTCAGAGGTGCCGTTCTTTGGGTGAAGCTGTTTCTAGATTTAAGTCAAGGATTGACGGCTACATGGTTTACACAGGAGTTTTATTGTCTGAGGCCTGTACTTTCTTTACATTTCTTTTGCTAATTTCCGTCTTATGCTAGAAGGTGTTACATCAGCTAAAGCGTAAATCGTATAAACTGGTATTGGTTTCAGACAATCAGTAACAATGCGTACTATATTATTTAAAGCTATTTCAAAATTCCTAAGGTATGCAGATGATTCGATTCTGAGGCCGTGTACTGTTCTCTTAAAAAACACTGAGCCATTGCCATGATCCGAAGCACTGTTGGTTTGTTCCCTATATCGAATCTATAAGTTTCGCAAATAATGTTATTTCTCGCGAATATCATTCCTTTCAACTCCAAACAAACAGTGCTGTTTAAAGGACAATATATGTTGAACTGCTGCACAGAATCTAAAACATCGACGAATCAATTTTGATATAGAAATTACTATATCACACAATCTAAAGAGAAATATTTATTTACCATCCCTTTCATCATCCTTTTTTGTTTTTATCATTCCTTTCATTAAATATATAACATAACATTTTTTTTTATAGGTATTATTTTACTCAGCTTATCAAAATGAAGAAAGTTTTTAGGTTTTTAAAATTTTAATCTGTAATTATTACTTTAAAAATGAGTTATAACCGGAAAAAAAAAACCATTTACTTATGAACACCAAACTAGTTATTAGGCAACTAAAAAGATAGCTATATTTTTAGCCCTGTTTATCTGGACAAGTATATATTCAAAAGCGTAGAATTCTTCAATTTATTGTAGAAAAAGTTTAGTAATGGAATAAAATTATTTACATTAACAAAAAAAATAATTTTAAAGGATAAAATAAATTTCAAAATCCTCAATTTTTTTACCACGGTTATGAAGCGAGTTATTAAGATTCATACTTATCAGAAATCGTATTACGAGACAAATAAAAATCGTAAAATGTGTATTTTTTGTTATAAATATTTAAAATATTTGTTACACGTTTTACATTCATTTTTAATATAACTTCTATTATTATTTTTTTAAAAGATAAAAGTTTGTAAATTTTAGATTAAAGAAGGAAGTTTATGATTCTACGGTTGTTATGTATAAGAGAGCGGTAGTTCGTTATTTGCTAATTGAATACTTGAGATGTGTGAAATTCTTCGTCATTCATCTCGACCAAATATTCCACACTAATGCACACCGCTGGACCGTGTGCAATTTGCTTTGGATTCCAGAAGCGGTATAAAGAGAGAGTGCGCGGAAGGGAGTAAGAGAGAGAGAGAGAGACTGAGGACAAGGATAGAGTTCGTCTCGTTTACTCACCGATAGGCATTTCATAGCCGACCGTCGGACTAAAATGAACCGGCCCTTCATTCGTCCAACGTAAAAGCGATAAAATTCAAACAACCTTTTAACCCCTTTCCGTATTCAAACCCTTTCCATCAAATAGTACCTTCCCACAATTATTAATATTTTAACCATTTTCGTGATATTGCTATAGGTATTATTATAAATTAATATATTTTCACGAAAATTCTCGAAATATTATTTACATTACTTCAATCTATACATTATATTAAACTTTGATAACCACATATTATAGTAATGGCTTAATAATCGGAATTTAAATGTATTAAAAATAAAGAAAGAGATAATGGCTTTCCATTATGAGTAATAAAAAGTAATAATCAAATGACCAGTAATTGAAGGAATAGCACTCTAAGAGTACCTATTTTATTTAATATAACATAAGCATAAATTTAAGTAGTTTTTATTTTTTCGAGTTTTTCGACTGAGGACCAAGTGAAGCAATATATACAATCCATTTTTTTTCTTCCGGCAGTTTTTATATATAATTTATTTCTGGAAGAATTAAACAATTTTTCTGAAATTTAATACTGTTAAATAAACAAAAGAAAATGTTAAATAAAATTTGTTTTACTATTTTAATTTAACATAAAAGAACTAAATTTTATTACTACATAGATATATTATCAAATTTTAAACTTTCTACTTAATGAACTTTACTGCTTTATCTTTTAGTACCAGCATGAGTTGGCCAGTAAAATACACAACAAAGCTCTAACTGCACTACAAGTTCAATCTTTTCTCTTTTAACAAAACTTGATTCAATTACAAAGTGAAATGTGATTGTGTTCTCTCCAGATTCAATTATTCTTCATTCAGCTATGATGCTACATTTGATACAATAATTTTATAATCAAAATACCATTAGTGGAATATTTAATATTCTTTTATTAGGTCTAAATATAATTAATTTTATTTCATTTAATTTGCATTTTTAGATTCTCTATAATTTTTAGAATTTCTTTTTTAATTTAGATGAATACATCTAGAATTACTATATTAAAGGAGAAAGTATGGTGATCATATCAAAAATTGGATTTTTCTTTTGGCGCGTTGTACCGGACACTTTTGTGATAAACTTTTGCATGGAGAAAAAAATAGCTGATTCGTAATCAAATATCGTCATGAGACACTAAGCATATATATTCGCGATGGAAGCATGGCAGCGTGAATGGGACACCACGCCTAAGGGAAGGTCCTTGTATAGATTTATACAGGACTTG
>JAAAKQ030143718.1:0-31279 GCA_010016005.3 Zanna intricata
TACAAGACTACACTTCATTCACATTCATACATATCATCGTCATTCATCCTCTGAAGTAATACCTTACGGTAGTTCCGGAGTTTAAACAGCAAAAGAAAGAAAGGACTACACATAAAAGACTCTGACATATTCAACATTGTCTTCGGACACACTCGGTCGTCCTGTACTCTTCCCTTTACAAATACAGCCAGTGAGTTCAAATATTTTATCCCATCTACGAATGTTATTGTTACTCGGAGAATCACAACGGAACTTCAAACGGAACGTACGTTTGACGATAATTACAGATTCACACTTTGCAAAATGCAAAACACATGTTTCTTTTGGGGGGTTGCCACCTTTGTTGCTAGCGCTTTGAGTTAGAAAGGTACAGGAAAAGGTTTATGAGCTTGTGCACATCTAAAAATGTTTGAGTTGTTATTTCATTTCATGTATAATTAATTAATGTATATAACACTTGAGAAATATTACACAACTTTAAAACCCCGATATTCATTTTGAAACACACAATATAATATTTTTCTCTGCTATAAGCATTGACAAAATGGAAAAGTCATGCATTTCGATTTTATTGGCATACATTTGTTACTTTAAAATATTTTATTTTTAAAAAGAAATTCTTTTGAAATTTTAAATGTACGAAGATGAGAAAAATATGCTAATAAAATGATCAAAAATCTTGTACAAAAAGAATTTTCAAAACTTTTTATACAATTAGATTGATCACCTTAATGACTATGCATTATGCAAAGGTTACTAAAAATAATTAAAACAAATATTTATGCTTTTTAGCCGAAGACCAAAAATTATTATTATTAACAAAAATCCTATTAAAGAAGATAATATTATTCAAAAAGGGAAACAAGAAAATATTAAAAAAAAAAATCCTGGCTGAATGTATTTAATTTTAAAGATTTTTTAACCATTTTGCTGAGGTTTTCACATAATTTAATGAGGTTTTTGTTGAGATTTTCATCCGGATGGATACAACTTTCCATTATATATACTGTGGAATACAGTATATGATGTGAATAAACAAATGCTGTGCAATTTTTTCGGTGACTCCTTTAAATAGTATAGTAGACATTCAGATGAACTATAATTCCATTTTCAAAAAAATCAAACTGAATTGTTTTTAGCTTTGATTACATTTTAATAATTTTAAACTTATAAGAGAAAGACTTAGAGATTTTTTTTTTGTGAAACTACATAAATTCTTTAAAATTAATTATGGGACGCTTTGAAAAATTCTGAAAGATTTTGTTTGATGTCATCGATATTAATATGAATAATATTTTTTTTAAATGTTAAAAATTGTTTTTGAATTTAGAATCTTATCTTATTTCTTGTAACTTATAATATAAAATCTGATGTGGACCACTACCTGACTTCCTTGTACACCTATTAAATTACATATACAATTTTTTTTTTTTTTTTTTTTTTTTTTTTTTTTTTTAATGAAAAGTAAATAAAATTTTATTTCATTAATATCTTTTGATATTTAATTATTAATTAATTAAAATTTTATGTGCCTATAACTCTGGAACCAGTAAAAATAAGTACCACTTATGACATATCGTTGAAAAGCTGTCAATGAGAGCTAATTACTGTTGTTAAGAAAAAGTCCAAAATCCAAATTTTTTTGGGATTTAGGCTTTTTGAACACGTTTGGTTCAGTCGAATACAATCAAAAGGGGAGGCGCCCAATGAGATGTTACAACACTCCTAAGTAAAAATTTCAACATCCTATGGTTAATCGTTTTTGAGTTATGTAAGATACGTATGTATGTACAGACGTCACATCGAAACTAGTGAAAATGGATTCAGGGATGGTCAAAACGGATATTTCCGCTGGAAAGCGAAATTTTCGTGATCATAATACTTCCTTTATTTCGTATAAGGAAGTAAAAAGAGTCATTTTGATCATAATTACACCTATTTACAAACCAATGACAGAATTTTCACGTTACTCATTTCACACTTAATACTTCCAACCAAAACAACTAATCAATTAACCTTCCAACCACCTAATTAAAATAGGCTTATTTTACCATTTTTAATAAATTTAAAACCATAGATCTAACAAATTTCAATAAAAATAAAATTAAAAGATTTCATACTCCAAAAACAATACTAATCAATATGATTTTAAACTGTGTACGAAATAATTAAATCTAAATTTCCTATACCCTTGTTAAATGAGTTCATATAAATACTCAATTATTCCTCTTTTAAAACTTACAATTTTATCTTCTTTTATGTTGATTTTATTTTTATTATTAAATTTTTATTTTTTTATGTCTTTTCATTATTTCATTACCATCGATAATCAGTTTAACAGTCATTCATTATTACTTTATTATTATTCATTACTGTATATATAAAAATATTTGTATATTCCTAACCCATTGTTTAATCTTTTAATATAACATCTTTTATTATTTATTTCTATTGTATTTATTAAATGCTAATTATTTCATAATATTCTTTTATTTAATTTATATTTATTTTTAGAAGTACTCTTATTATATATGATTTTTCTCTTATTTTCCTTTGATAATTCCAAATAAATATCGGAGCAATTTCTTTTTGTACGCTTGGTTTAATATATTTCCCAATATTTGACGTGAACAGTCTTACGTATAAAATTATCATATACTAAATATTAGTCTAAACAAAATATTTATTTTGAGACTGTAACAAAAAACTTCATCAGTATTTTATATTTTTAAATTTATTTAAATTTTATTTTTTACATGTTCCAGATTTAATATAATACTCTTATTTCTTTTATTTTTGTTCGTATAATATTTAGTTATTTATAAATAAATTTAAATATTTTTCAGATAATTTTGAACTTGTTGCTATTAAAAAGGATGAAGTTTATTAAGAAATAAATTCAACTAGTTATTTAAGAATTGATCGTTGACTTTATTAAACGTATAACTTATTAATAATGAATTTTATTATTCAACTCTAGTATTTCATATATTTCATTTCTTTTATTTCTTCTTCAATAAAAATATTTTGAAATTCTTTGAATAATAAGTTACTTCAGTTAAGCTGGTTCAAAACTCACAATTTTTTAATTGATATACAATAAATTACGATCAAACAAAATATAATTTATGATTTCTATTTGTAGATTAAAAAAAAAATTCATAGTTTTATTATCTGCAGCTTTATTGAATGATTTTAGTAATATTTCACTATTTTTTGTTGCAGACTATTCAGCGGTTCTGATCAGAATGAATGTAATCTAGCTCTGAGTATCTCTTTTGTATCTCTGAGAAGTAAGTTCTGTTTGACATATTAGTAGATGCTTGATATATCTCCTCATATTATTCTAATTTTCTTTTTATTATAAAATGTATTCTGTTCTTTGTATTAATTATTTTTGTTTTTTGTATATTTTAAAATGTAATCTCCAAATACAGCCTAATTCAGATGTATACATTTATTAAACTTATTCTAATTTTTCATTGAGATCTATTCAGTTTATCTGAAAAACCCAATATTATACAATTTATGATAAAAAATAAATAAATTTATTTATTGTTTTGTAAGTAATTAAATGCCATTCTTTTTTTTTGTAAAATTCGGTAGATAATATTTCGCTACATTTTTGTAACCGTTTTATTGCATTCCTACATTCGTTTCTAGTTGTCTGCCAATCTTTTTCCTTTAATTCGTTTCTGTTACACTACAACTTCTGAGCGTTAACGTACGTTTTAAATTCTTTAAGGAATCTGTTAATAATCTGTTTTATTAATTTTAAATTTTATTATTATTTTTATTAAATAGTAACACACTCTAATTATGGATGGATTTTGTGTCTCACAACGGCCTTGTTTCCCTTTTCAAACAAATATCTGTCACAAAATCATTTCTTTTACCAGTTTGTTTTACTTTGAAATCTGTTGAAACCCCTGATTTTCAGTTCCTTCCGTTTTACACTTCAGTAAAAGTGTATGATTTAATAATTTTTTTTGATTTTTATTAATTTTCTCCTAAAATTCATTTTCATAGAAAATTTAAGATAAAAAATAAAGTTCGTGTGGGAGTAAATCTCAACTCTCTGTAGGAATATGATAAGAATCTCTAATAATAATAATGTATATGAATATTATTAACTAAATAGTTATTTATGCGACATCTGACAATTATCTAAACTGAAAATATGAGCGGGGCTATTCCTCCGGAGATTTTTGTTGGCGGCTTGTATATTTCTAGATACGAACCTTTCAAATTAAGTCAGAAGTATCCAGATTTTTTGAAAGACTTCCTCCAAAGATTTAGAAACCTTTCCTCCCAAAGCTCTAACATTCAAGGATAATGCTTTTTTCAGTCTCCAGAAATTGTGCGGACTCTATGCAGGACCTTTCCTCAGAGTTAACCCATCACGGTTAGATGTCTCTGAAATGTCGGTGTCCAGCGATAAAGTCGTTCCTCAAGATACCTCTACTCAATCGGATTATGGATAAAAGAATTAGTGAGAGGTATATTATGTTTATAAATAAATAATATCTTCCCCATACTTTTTTCCGAGATATTTCTTCCAATTTTTAGTATGGTGATTATAGGTTGAATGAAAAACTTCAAGTCGTGTGATGTAAATGGAACCGCTTCCTTCGTCGCAAGAGTGTAAGCTCTCTCCATTACATTGATATCTCATCACCAAATCAACTTCACCTTATTGTAAAGGCAGCTACAGGTAAGGCCGGGTAGTACTCCCTTACTACCGGGCTGGTCTAGTGGTTAACGCAAATCAGCTGATTTAGAAGTCGAGAGTTCCAAGGTTCAAATCCTAGTAAAGGTAGTTATTTTTATTCGGATTTGAATACGAAATCGTGAATAACGGTGTTCTTTGGTGGTTGGGTTTCAATTAACCACCAGGAGTGGTCATTCTCAGGAGTGATCGACCTGAGATTGTACAAGACTACACTTCATTCACGTTCATACACATCATCCTCTAAAATAATACCTTACGGTAGTTCCGGAAGCTAAAAAGATAAAGAGAACTACTCCTTTACCAATTTAGAATTAAAACGGAATGAAATAAGTGGTCAAATTATCACCTGAACTCGAATGTAACTAAAGATTTGCATTTCCTTAATAATAATAGCGTAAATGTTTTTAAAACTGTGAATATACGAAAATTTGTGTACAAACAATAACTTTGTAAGTGACTTGTGTATATTTACCAGACTTAAAAATTGGAATTCCCTCGGATTATTAATTCAAGCGGTTTCCAATTACGAGTTCTTCCTTTTTTAGTATACATCGCTAAAATTGTCATTATTATGGCTTTGTCTATCAATGGTAGTGATTCAATCGAAGGGTATAACATTCTCTTTTCACTAGTTAGCTGTTAATTTTGATAACATGTCACCATAACTTATGGTAATATCAGATTTTATTACAATAGATATTGACTCAGATTCTCCAGGATACTAATCTGTAAATAATTTAATTATCCCACAGTAACGTTTAACCAGAATGAATTTTAATACTTCTCTTTTTTTTACCCTCCAACTGTTCAAGTTAATTTGTTGCTTCTTCCGGAAAAGAATTATAAAGAAACAAAGGAAAAACTAAATTATTGTCAAAGCAACTTTTTACAAAGCAACTTTTCTTTCCTAATTTTCTACTGTTTCTTGTTAAACTGCTTTTCTTTTTCTACATTTCTAACTTATTTTTCATTAAATATAAAGCAATCTTTTTCAATCTATATTATTTCTTTGTTTTATGCTTTTTTAAAGAAGACATACAAATAGCATTTAAAAAAAGTTGTTTTCTCCCCATTATGTCTGGTCTAAATTGGTCACTTAGTACGGTTTTAATATCTTCTTTTATTCTTATATAATTTAAAAGTTACAAACATTTTTTTATATAAATTAAAGAGGTACGTACACTTATCATTATTGAAAAATAAATAAATAATAAAAAGTAAGTCAAACGGTTACGGTTTCTTCAAAGCGTATTTGTGCGTGCTGTTAGTGAGATATTACAGTCAGTGTTTATTGCGGAAGGGATGATAGCCCAGAATACATCAAATTTAAATGCGATAGGTTCTTGCGGCATAGAGAAGCGTGCCTGAGAGGAATTGATGAGATATGGGGTTTCTAGGATGCTGATGAATCGTTCCGAAATAAGATAGTGGAAAAAGTACAGGGATGAATTAATTTCTGCTGATTTTTCTTTGGCTCGGAACTGTGCTCATAATAAAAGAAGCTGCGACTCCAAGAAGCAGTAAAAAGTAAAAAACCAAAATAAATGTTAAGATAATTGGAAACTTTCAGCAGTGATAAGAAATTTTATTATTGAACTATGATAAGGAATGAAAAAAAGAAAAACTCCTCTCTCTTAAGTTTCGTTGTAGGTGGGGTGATTTTGATTAACCGAATTCTATGGTTGGTCTAAGGTTCATGCTAACTTTATCTTTCTTGAGATAAGTTTTATCTTTGTTATTGTAAAAATTATGCGTTAAGTTGCATTGGACAACTGAATTTAAAACTGAAAAGTAAAAAACCAAAATAAATGTTAAGATAATTGGAAACTTTCAGCAGTGATAAGAAATTTCATTATTGAACTATGATAAGGAATGAAAAAGAGAAAAACTGTTATCCTCTTTCTTAAGTTTCGTTGTAGGTGGGGTGATCTTGATTAACCGAATTCTATGGTTGGTCTAAGGTTCATGCTAACTTTATCTTTTTTTTTTTTTTTTTAATCTAAATTTACCGCTTTCTATTTTTAATGCTTAAATCAACAATTCTCTTACATTTTTACTCTCTTTTTTAACGTTAACATTACTTATTCATTATTATTTTTTAAATAGTACTTATTTTTCAATCAATATTTCTTCTTTTTTCATTTATCTTCACATTTATACCCTTCTTTTTTTTACTTTTCCCTCAGTTTTGACAGATGTTTGTTTAATAATTGAAATTTCTATATAGTTTAAAATTTTGTAAATATTTATAAGGAACCAGGAAGTAAATCGTATTAAAAAAGCACAGGATGAGAGGTTTCCGATAAAAACTCTCAATTAAACATAGTACATATACATAAAGTACATACATACAAAAATAAAGTTCATTACCGGTACATAAATATAATCGCATTAAATAAGGTAACGTAGATACAGTAGTTCACAGAGTCTAATAAAAAAAAAAAAAATTGTAACATAATTAAACCATGTGATTTAATTATGTGTCATAGGTTTCTTATATGTATCTGAACATATAAGATGCTCATAAAATATTGAGATTAAGGAGACACTCAGATTCCCACAAATCAAGCACATGTAGGCGTTTCAGTTGCCGGACATCATCGCCATTGACTAGGATATAAATTACTAGAATGTTCACATGATTATCTAACCACTGTCTGTAATTTGAACTGAACCGTTTTATCTCTTCACGTACGTAATGTAATTCTAGATAGTTGGGAATTTCTTAGTTTCGTGCGAAACACACTGCCTCTGCAATGGATCTCGCCAACTTATTTTGGAAACGTTGTATAATCTCAATGTTACTCTTGCTCGTCGTACAGTTTTAGAATTAATTTGTATGAGCACATTAAACATTTATTAATATTTGATATTTGACAACAACAACTCGCCTAATAACCAATAAAAAGCTTCTTATATAACCGGTTTAACTGTTTCATTTTTTACCTCTCACGTGGTACGTCCACAGCAAAGGCCTTCTCAACATTCACCAAGGCCGCCGAACAGAACCTCTTCATGTAAAATATGTTTGAACATAATATTATTTATCAAGAATTTTTAAACTGATTAAAATTAAGAATAATAAATAGAAATTCCTTAGGTGTAGAATGTTTTTTATTTCAGTTGATGGCGTTTGAAGTTTTGAAATAAACTAAAGAAAAATCCGTAAACGAATTTTCCACTATCAATGAAAAAAATTAAAATTTGTCTCTACCTTTCATCCGAAGATTCATCTACCTTTTATCTCGAATCCCGGAGAGGCATGGCATTTTTATATCGTACAGATTTTTTATTTCATATTCCCATGGCACACACTTCCTTATAAGACTGTAAAATTTGACAGACGAAAACAAAAAAAAATTAGTACGAAAGGATTTATTAATGTTTTTTTTTTTTAATTCTACGTATTAAATATCTAATTATTAAAAAAAGACAACTGGGCTTTCTGGGTTTTTTTAATCTTTATTATTTTTGGGAGAGCCAACAGATGACTAATTAATAATTCTTGATTTATTAAAATAGTTTGCCGTAGTTATATTTAACTGGCTAATTTATTCAAGAAAGTTTACTTTTTTATATTAGTCATGTAAGAAAAGATGTACCTTATTTTTCTATTTTTTTATCTTTCTAAATAAAAATTACTAAAAATCTTACAGAAAATTAAAATTTTTAATAATTTTTATTAGTTCTAACGGCTTCATCCCGTAAATTTTTTTTTTTGTTTGCTAGTTTATATTTAATATAATTATCTTGTCATAAAATAATTGTAAGCTATTTTAATTTCTGTACTTCGTTAGGAAGCAATAGTTAAAAAAAAAAAAATCTCTTAGCAGTTTTGGATAAAGATGATAGAGTAACTACTATAATTGTAAGGTTATTCTTTCCATTACTTGTTGCATAATAACGTTATTATTTTATTTTGATTTGCTATAAATGCAATAAAAAGAACTTTAATACACTAAGTAATTAGTGAAATGTTAATAAAAACTGATTGCTTCTATAGAATTTCTGCAGTAGTTATAGTTATACTTCGTAATATGCATATCTAACAGCTAATAATACATTATTTGTTATCGACGAAACCATGTAAATTTTTTTTTTATTTTTATGAAATAAAATCTACCGAGAATATCTATCTCAGCATTCGTTCTTTCACATAAATTTAGACTAACACATTGATCCTATTTAAGTGAAATGTGATATCTGTTGAGCTGTCAGATCATCTATCACAATTTTAGAATGTATGCTTCCTTTTCTTGAAAAATCTATAATCTTCGGTTTTCTGAGGAAATTCTTTAAGCTTAGTGTATAATAAAATATAAAGGAAAAGTGAATAAATAATGGAGTTTTAAAGTATTATTATTATTACCCTAAAAATGTTATACTTTTTTTTAGAATCTTTTTAAATACAGTAATAAACATAACAAAATTAGCATATTTTTCAGTTTCACTAGTTTGATATGTAATATTTCTCAGTTTTAGTAGTTTACTATGTAATAATATTTTTTTATGGCTCTCACATCTCCGCCTGTAGCCAATCACAACCTTCCAATGAAGATTAAATCATCCTGGATAACTGGAAGAATGACCTAGTCAGGGAGAAAACGCAAGCAACTTAATTTTGTTGCACAATAAATTAATAATAAATATGTATAAAATACTCAAAAAATCAACCAGTAATTTATGAATTATAGAATCTGAGCTAAAACCTAGCTAAAATAATTAGATAATATTCTGAAAAAACCGATGATCTAACCATCTAATTGGTCTAACTAGTGTCTTATACAGATGAAGGGTCGTTTGAACAACTTGAAAAAGCAACAGGCTCATGAAAGCAATTTGTAATCAAAGAAAACACCCAAGTCCATATTCTTCTGTATAAATTTGTTTCCTAGGTTACGTAAAGGGTTTTTTTTTTAATATAAATTGAGGGATTTTCTATTAATACATTGACTCTGCAAAATCAAATGATTATCTTTACAATTCATCTTAGCGCAGATTTTGTTTAATTAATGTCCTAAAAATTAAAGCACGACCTCTCATTTCATTGGGATACCTGAAATCCGAGCGAAATCTTTCACTAGCCGTAACTCGCAAACGAAGCATTTTAGGACATATTATTTTCAGAAGTAAAAAGTTATGAAAATCCCGGCAGAACTTTAATATATTTTCTGTATTTGTATATTATATGTTGCATAATATTTATAATATATGTATATATTTATTATATACCTTTTTCTAATAGTTCATTTTCTTTGTCAAAATGGCGTAGAAGGTTTTCCTTCGCAAGCCAAATATAAAGATTTCCAGGTCCGAGTCTAACTTTAAAACTTTTTTAACTTTAACAGCTGCTGGATAATGTGAAGTGTACATCTTTCTATTGTTTCTTTCTAATTAAAATACATCCTGGGTTCAATTCCCCCCCCCCCCTAAAATAGACAACTTTTTCATAACTACTCTAACGAAGGACTCAGTCTGTCCCTTGCTCTTAATTTATAAATCTGTTCAAAATATTTAAAAATTCCAGAAATCGGATGTTTAATATTTTTTTTTTATTGGTTTGATATAATAAATTAAAACTAAAAATCCTTTTTAAAGATATGATGCCTGCGTTATATTCAATTGGTAGAATATTTTACTCGGTATGATAGGCTTTTTTGGAAAATTACTTTAATAAAGATTTTTCAGTTCTAATGTGATTCACTTAATACATATATATATATATATAAAATAACCGATGATTTATATATATTTTCTTTCAAACGAAAAAAATTTTGTAGCGATAATTTCGTTTTACACTCGTTATCTTCAAATATGGAGTATCGAATTTTAATATTCCCTTTTTTTTATTAAACCTTTGTAGCAGATTTTTTTTTTTATTAAAGAAAGTAAACCATTGTACACGCAAAAATAAAAATCATGTTAATTCACTAATCCAATTTTTTTTCCCGATATATTTCCACAACAGACATTAACTATTCGAAAACAACTGTTGTTGACAAACTACTTGGTCGGATGTGACATTGTTGTAGATTCCAGTTTTACGTAAACTCAATTATAGAGCTGTAATGTGTAAGGATGAAGGTAAATGACTTCATTCCCAAAAGCGGACCAGACCTGATGTTTGCCATAACTTAAAGTAAGTGGGAAATCTCCTTGGAATGTTTGGATATTTGTGGAAAAGAGTTTTTGAAATTAATTAATTGTTGGACCAAGGGGCAGTTGTAGTTAAAACTTATCGCTGTTTCAATCAACAGTATTTACGTGATGTGAGATTGAGGCATTCTTGTTCTTTATTTAAGAATCAATAATAACAAAATTTATAAAATCTAATCTAATCTAAAGTTTTAATTGATTAAAGTGGTGTTCTTCAGTGATTTAAAGTGAGGCGTAGGGTTCACGCTTCCACGGGAATGGTTAATAGTTGTGAAAGCTACGGAGTAGGACGGAAGAGCGAAGAAGTTTGAAGATCCTTTACAGCGAAGGCAAAAGCTGAGTTAAAGGAAGTTACTGAAGGAAATGACTATCAAGGCATTTGCATCGGTGGCATTCTGATAGAGGGATAAATGTAATCAATATTTGAAGGTCAGTAAGAAGACCACTGTTTATGCCCATCAGGTATAGGTTCGGAAGAAGTAGTGAGAAGATTGGAATCATCTTAAGATGGGTGTTTTCCTTCTGTCTAACCTATCTAGTTCCGTAAAGCCACATATGGATTTACCAGCTGGTAATTAGTTCTATTCTTTTCTTTTAAAACGTGTTCATTAAAAATTATTATTGTGTTATTTTAAAATTCTTAAAATTTACTTACAAATTTAATATAACTAATTTCTTCCATGTTAAAATTTTTTGTTTAAATTTAAATTCCTGTTTTTGAATTAAGTCGCTAGTTCAGAAATAGAGAATCTATTTTCCATTCAAAAATAATTATTTATTCTGTATTTACAAATACTTTGATTTCAGTTTTTTAGATATATACATTTTTTAAAATTTATATTTAAGTAAAACAATCCATTTTGAGAGACAATAATTATTCTTAATACAAGACTAAAAATTTTTAATCTGTAAAACTTATATGTTTTCAGTAGTTTCTGCCTGAAACCTTCTTGAAATCTGTAATGGGAAGCTTTAAAATTTTAAAATCTTAAAAAAAAAAAAAAATTATTCGTACTTAACCACTGCACCCTGGCTACCCAGTCTTAGTAAAAATTTTTAATTTTGATAAAAATGAGAAATAGTATTATAATGTATAAAAAATATTCAGCTTAACCGGAATTCGAATTAGAATTTTTCATTAAAAGGAAAAATCACTACCTCGCTATAATAAATAACTTTGTATAATTTTGTTATATGTTTTTTAAAATTGAATATTTAAGTAATATTAACAAAATATGTGTTCTTCAAGAACTCCTTTGTGGTTGTTTATTAACTAGTGAATTGTAAAACTAACTCACATATGCAGTTATATAACACATAGACACAGAAATAAACATCAACACACTCCCTCAAACAAAATTTCTGCTAGTAAAGTAATATAAAAGAAAAGTACTACAGGGTACGAGAAAAATAGCAGAGACAGCAACGAAATATGGTATTTTCAAGTGGTGAAACAAGCGTTGGATGTTTAAGTGGAACTCTTGAAATAGGAAGAGTACTGTGCTTTACAGTTGTGTAAAGAAGACCTTGTGCAGTAGTGATGGAAGACCCACTAGTTTACTTTTTATACTGCCTGCTAGGTTACAAAAAGAAAGGTAATTTTGAAGTACATATTATATAATTATTCTTATTATAAATTAAAATTTCAATTGAATTTTTACAAATAAAAGTATCATAATTTTATAAGAAAGTAAGGAAAGTAATCTATTTTTAAAATTATTTGTAAAATTACATGCATCATATTATGTTAAATAAATGCATCGTTTTATAAAAGTCTATTTAAATTTGATTTATCCTTTCAATAGCCGATTATTCCTAAAACATTTTAAATTAAAAAAGAAGTTGGATAGAAATATATTAAAATATTAATTTTAATATTTAAAAAATTTTAATTTGTAATCTGGCTCGAGCATCATAAAATAACTAATAAACTAATCTTAATGTTGTATATTTATGATTTATATATGGATTCAAATTAAATTATAATTAAAATATTACTGAACAAAATATCAGTCTTGCCAAATAGATTAGTAGAACAGTATATCTCTGCTTTTCATCCGGAAGTTTCGGGTTTTGAATATCGGAAGGCTTAGCATTTTTCATATACTAAACGAACAAAACTTTACTTTTGTAGGAAATAGATAATAACAATAATACAAAGTAATTGTACTATTATTAATATACGAGTTAAACCTTTCATTACAAAGTTTATATTTTGTTAAATCGCTATAACGTATGCAATGCTGCGTACACGATCATAGTGAGAGAACGTAATAAGGGGGTATATTTTAAGCTTCTTCTATCTAAAATATTTATTTAGACGTGGATTATAATGTAATCTTTACTAAAGCGCCTGAAAACTTATTAAATCAATGTACACAGAGATTTTGAAAATTCTTAAAATCTTGAGATGTCATAGCTTTTAGCTTATAGATTTTAACATTAACAGGCGTAAGAAGTTTGTTTATGACTATATATGTATATATATATATATATATATATATAATTCCAAGTATTTTTTTCCGTATATATATATATATATATCTATGGAAAAAAATACTTGGAATAAAATAACGATTTGTTTTTTTTAATTAAAAAAACCCTTGAGTTATATGATAACCTGTAAAATATTCTAACGTAAATCTCGAGAATGGGTGTGTTTAAAATACAAAATGATAGTATTTATTTTTTAAATTGT
The DNA here is from genome assembly GCA_010016005.3 of Zanna intricata. Classification (NCBI taxonomy): domain Eukaryota; kingdom Metazoa; phylum Arthropoda; class Insecta; order Hemiptera; family Fulgoridae; genus Zanna; species Zanna intricata. Next base: position 13,587 of record JAAAKQ030143718.1, read on the forward strand.
TAAACATAATTAAAAAAAAAAAAAATAATATACCATTAAAAATTTGGAAATTCTATGTATTTAGTTGGTGTAAGATTGGTTAAAATATTTAGACTTCAATAATATCTGCTGATTAAAAAAAAAAATTAATGCAAAAAATTTGTTTATCTTTCTCGCTAAATTACTATCAGCTTTTTGTTACTTTATTCAAGCAAAAATTACCTCAAAGATGAAGTTGGCTTAGTATTAATAATCTTTTAGAAATACGAATTTTGATAATTTTCTGTTGTGTTCAATAAAAACCATCATGAACCCAGTTGATTACAAAATTAGTATATTCTCTAATCTTCAAATACTGATAGGCCGTTATCATCTATTCCTAACAGTAATTAAATATATATACATAATGAAAACCAAGAAGTTTAGCCTCATTACATTAAAATGTCTCCTTTGTGATAAAAGGATTCAGAGACACACTTCCTTCAGATAAGCGATAAAGTTTGTTCAAAATAATAAATGACTTCTAAAGAGGGCCTGATGATGATGTGGTATACAGTACCGAGATAAAAGATCACACGATATTAAGTAGTTCTGTTGTAAAATCTGTATTAAAGTTTGGTTCCGGCAAAGTAAATTAGTTTTGAGCTTTTGTTTAGTTGACTTGAATGTTTATTTGACTTGAATTTTACTTGACTTAATGATATTTTAGATTAAATAAATAAGCCTACCATGTATTACTAATGAATATTTGAATTTTTTAATTTAATTAAATTTAATTTATGAAATGAGAAAAATTTAATGTTATTCGTAAATATAAGTATTAAAAATAATCGTAAATAATTAAAAAAATACTAAAGTTTAATGTTATCCCATTATCAGTCTTTAACTTGAAATTTAAAAAAATCCGGTCTTAAAATCCTTCTAACTATTTACATAGTAAGAAGAACGTACAAACAAGTTGTTACCATTTTATCTTTTAGCAGTTTTTATTGGGCGTTGATTATTATCAGTCACCGACTTACGGTAATAAAAAAAATTATAATCTCGGATTTCAGAGAGATCATGCATGTTTGCACCACTCTTTCAACTTTTCCTACTTCATTTTCGACTTTAAAAAAAAAAATTAAAACCCTTTCTTGCCTTTTCGTTTGTTACGGGCTTTTGCTATGTTGTTTTTTAAAAATACATTCTAAAACTTTGGTGGTCTATTCATATTTTAAATAAAATAAAAAATAAATCTTTTTACAAGTTCAAAATTCATCAGAAAAAATTTACGATTGTTTTGCTTTGAATTGGTAAGTCCTGGGTAGTTATTTTTAGTTGGTCACCAGCTTTAAATAACCAGAATTTAACGAAAAATTGAAATATGTACATTTTTTTAGTGGATTTTAAATATTTATTTTTAAATTACAAAAAAAATTCATTTAAATAAGTATTAAGATAATTTATTAATTTGATATTGACGCCACTGCTTCAGTAAAATTTTCAAGTACATATTCGTAACCTGTAAGCCAATTTGTTCACCATAACGGCGAATTTCGTTTTTCAACTCTAGAAGTATCTACGGGTTAGGGCATACACTTTACTTTTCAAATAACCGACAAAAGGTAATCGCACGACTTTGCGGGCCAGTTTTTGTCTTTTAAAACGAAAAATTACACGATCTGTAAATTTGGTCTTATAATTGGATATTATTACCTACTTTGTGGCAGGTGACACTGTCCTGAAGCATTTATCTTTCATGTCTTTCCAATAAAAAAAAATGATCGACAATACCACGTAACGGACAACAGTATTCTGTAAATTAACAGCAGCGTCCTTCTCGAAGAGGTAGAGCTCATTCACTCCCCCAGGCCAAATTGCACATACCGTCACTTTTTGTTGATGCATAGCATGCAAGTGAGCTATCTTTGGGTTTTCATTTTCCCAAATTCGACAATTTTGTTTATTCATGAAGCTATAAAGATGGGAAATGAGCCTTAACATTAAATATATTTTCCGTTGAAATTCATCATCCAGTTCCTATGTTTCAACACCCAATTGAAGAAATTACTTTCTTGTTCATGGTTTCTAGAAAGCACATCTTGATTTTATCAGTTGAATTTTGTATGCAGCAGTAGGTCTCTAGTCAAAATTCATTGCACTATAGCTCGCATAATGTTTAATTGTTGTGTTCGATGGCGGATTGATGTTTTAGAATTAATTGTTGCACACTCACTGAATACAGCGATGTTTTGTACAAATCGAATGTTTTGTGACGTACAATGTTTTGTGAATGGTTTATCATCTTTGTGGGAATACATATGCATGTACGAGGGCAGAAGTGATGAAGTAAATGTCACGCGGTAAATTGATGGGCTTATTTTACTAACTTGTACACAAGTTGAGTTAATCTGGTCGATTCTGACCTATAAGGGAACTTGGTTTATATTATATGTTGCGAGTAACATATTCTTTGGTGTGTTATAATTTAAATTCCGATAAAATTATGAAACATTTACAGTCATAAGAGCTTGATTAAAATTATAGAGAACTAGGCAACGATTAGAACAAGAAGAGAGATGTCCGAAAGAAACCTAGAGCGAAGGCAAAGGCTGAGTCAAAACTCACTGATGTAAATGTCTACCGTGGCATTTCCATCAGTGGCATACCAAACGAGGCCAGGCTGATGACTGTGATATGTAATCAGTTTGAGGGTCAATAAGACGACTCCAGGTAAAACCCATCAGGGCTAGGAACGGGAGGAATGGTGTGGTGACCGGAACGTCACAAGGTGGGTGTCTTCCCCTATGGGGGTTGGGATACATTTCATTTGAAAGTGAGACACGATCCTAAAATTCTTTAATAAAATCGACAGTTACACAATTGCTAAAATATTATTTTTTATTAAAATCAAATATTTATAAAATTATTAATTCAACAATCTTACCTGAAATATTAGATTCGAGTAACAGTGCCTTTATTACTTTTTAAATAAACTTAAGTCTTATATCTATCTAATGCTATGTTTTTAAAATTGTTATGATGTAACCATTAACAAAACGAAACAGGAGAAGTTTACTAAATTTTATAGCGATATTTATAATATCAAGTAAACTGAAACAAATACATAAATAAACATAATACGATTTTAAATAAAACTTTTCAATTAGTAATAAGCAATAAGATGTTTCACCAAATCTGATGTGGACACCACATAATTTCCTTGTACGCCTATTAAATTACATGTACACATTTTTAAAACCACGTAACATTTTTATTTCACTAATAATTTATGATTTTTTAAGTATTTTTTGTTATTAATTGTAATTTTTTTTTACAACGAGATTTTAATAATTATTAATAAATCGATATATTTAAATTTAAAAGAAGAAGTTAAAAAAAATAAGAGATAAAGTCTGATTCGAACCGATGTCCCTTCTCCTTATACGATCCAAATATTTTATTAATTAAAATTGTATGGGGCTATAAATCCGGAACCGATAAAAAAAAGTACCTCTTATGATATATTGTTGAAAAGCTCTCAATTAGGGCTTATTACTGCAAGAAAAGTAAAAAATCCAAATTATTTTTGGATTTTGGGCTTTTTTTAGACACTTTTGATTCAGTCGATTGCAGTCAAAAGAAGAGATGCTACAACTAGATGTTATTACAATCCTAAATCCAAAATTTCAACATTTTACGGCTAATCTTTTTTGAGTTAGGCGATTCATTTGGCTATAATTCTGGAACCAATGAAAACAAATAACACTTATCATATATCCTTGAAAAGCTCTCAATGAGGTCTTATTATTGCAGTTAAGAAAAAGTCTTTTCTTTTATTTTGACACTTTTGGTTCAGTCGATTGCAATCAAAACGGGAGGTGCACAACTAGGTGTTAGAACAGTCCTAAATCCAAAATTTCAACAGTCTTCGGCAATTAGTTTTTTGAGTTAAGCGAGATACGTACGTACAGACATTACGCTGAAACTAGTCAAAATGGATTCAGGATGTTCAAAATGGATATTTCCATTGAAATTTCAAATCGAAATTTTTCACGATTTTTTACGAAGTAAAAACGGCTCTTAATTCAAAAATAATAGGAGCTTCTGTATTTCATTTAGTTTTTTTCAAATAAGTAATTCTTAATAATTAATATTAAACGTTCAAAATAATAATTTGATGTGACATATGTGAAACGTATTAAATGTTTTTTGAAAAATAATTCGATTGTAAAAGCTGGATTTCATAATACTATTAATCTTTCTATTAAGAATTAAATATTATTCCTAATTGTATTTTGAGTATATACCATAAACTTATCTTCTTTCATAAGAATTAATAAGAGTTATTTTTAACAATTAATAAAATAAAAGCGCTTACAGTGCTTTAAACATCTTTATAAGTTTTCTTATTATTTTAATGGTTATATTTGCGAAACAGCCTTTTTCATCTTTAAATTTTACATAGATTTTTAATCTTTATAATATATATACATAAATTATATAATATATATATATATATATATATATATATATAAAGTGTTATGAATATAGTTAAGGAAAATTTGTACTTCTTATACTGCAAGTTCTTTCTTCAAAACAAACTTAATGCTATTTTATTTAAACTTTCTTTGTGAGATTTACGTTTTAATATATTTGATTCTTGGTATTAATGAAATGTGATTAGAAAAATTGTTTCCTTATTTTTAGATTTTCGTTAAAATTAAAATATAAAATAGTCACTTAATTATGAAATGGATTTTAGATTATTCTAACTAAAGTGAGAGTTTTCTGTTTAAGCACAGTAAAGTTGCGTTAGGTATCAACAGCTGTATACTTACGATATCAGTTTACAAATCCCAATCACACTGAAATCAGTTAATTAATGTAATCAATTTGTAAACTAACTGGTTAGTTATTTGACTCACTTTGTCGGTTTACCTGATTAATCAGTAGCGCAAATACTTGTTATAAATACGGTTAATCAATCAATCGCTTCGCATGGTAAACATACACAATTTAAAGTTAGAATATAACAAAATTTTATTACAAGTTAGATGAAACTATCTTTTATTCTTTTTAATTTTTTTTGTTCATACAGACAATTATTTTAATTTTTACGTCATTATTAAACCCTAACAAAAAACATATTTTTTATCAACTATTTTAAAAAAAAAAGTTAATCTATTTAATGAAAAGTCTTAAAATCCAAAAATTGCAATTTACAGTGATTTCCGGATTAAAATTGAAAATTTCAATAACCTTTTGTCTAAAAACCTATTTTAAATAAAAATTATATTGATCCATCTTAAACAAAGCCATTCCCTTTTGTTGATAAATAAGAATTTTTATTTCATCTTGATATTCAGGAAGTTTAAAGTTTTATTTTAAGGATAAAGTGCAAATATTCAGTGGGTATTGATAAAATTACTGAAAGTATTTTAAAAGAACTTTTAGATGCTATTATTGTCTCTCTAACAAATTTAATCAATGAATCTTTCAGTAGTTGAGTATTTTCTAGCTTCCTTAAGTTTTTTCCTACGTAAGAAAGTTAAGCTCTTAATTTAAAAAATTATAGGCCAATTTCATTATTATCCGGATTTTCTAAAGTATTTTAAAAAAGTTGTGAAAAATAAACGTTTAATATTTTTTGAAAAGTATATAATATTAACAAATATTCAACATGATTTTACAAAAAAATATATTTACTAATACAGCCGTTTCTTGGTTTTTATTTGTTTTAATTCTTTAATTTCTTTTATGTATTTAATTTAATTGTGTATAATAATGAATTAATTACATTAATGAAAAATCTAATGGCTTAATTTTTATTTATTCATTTATTCAGTTGATCAATCAACTGAATGAAACAGATTTCTAGTTTCAATCTGTAAAAGATTTTCAGCAGAGTTTATAGTACATCTATCTTTATTTAAAAAAAAAATAAAAACTATGTTCATTCGCTTATCTGACAAGACCACTATAACCTAGTAGCCGTTACAACTGTAGTAAAAGTTGCTCCAAGGTAAAAGTTGAAGTAAAAGTTTTTTATTAAAAAATAAAAACTATATTACATCGTTTATCTTACAAAACCACTGTAACCTAGCTGCGGTTACAACTGTAGTAAAAGTTGCTTCAAGGACAGGGTTCGAATTCACATATATATATATATATGTGTGTGTGTGTGTGTGTGTGTGTGTGTGTTTCATTTTATATTTATATATATATATATACAAAGTGTCCGTAAAAAAGTAGCCGGCTTTAAAAAGTTATAACTTCGGAACAAAGAGCATTGTAGAGAGATGAACTGTACTTAAATGAAACAGGAATACTCCACATTTATGTGTGCAAAAGCTAGCGCATTCGCGTTTTGTTCCCACAAAATATTTTTACACGCAGGGAGCACGTGCCAGTTAGTCATCATGATTGCGGTTCAGAGAAAGGTTCAATTTGTGTTACAGCTTACTACATTTTAGTCAGTTACAGGTGTTAGGCTTGAATATCGTCGTACGTACAATAAAGAACACCCCGCATGAAAATAACGTTCAGCGATGAGACAAACAAGTACTGAAGTAAACACTTCCAAAAAACTTGGAGTGTTTTTCTTTCATTTAACGTGTAGTTTTGTTCTGAAGTTATAACCATTTAAACTACTATTATTTTACGGACATATGTACATATGTATACACAGCTTGAATCAGAAGGATAGGGAAATAATTTTGGAACTAATATTTAGTGCTTAAATTAAGGAAAAGGTTCCTAAAAAATACATCTTCAGTAACTCTTTGTTATCGAATTATAGTTAGTGAAGAATCTAGCTCGGATTTTAGGACTCCGGTGAAATGAAGTCATAGTGAAATTTTTAACACACTGCTTTCTTATGTTTTTTGACCAAACAAAATAGAATAAAAAAGGTCTCAGAACAGTATCTTCCGTAGTTTTCATGATATCAAACATAAAACAGAAAAATTCGGTGACGAAAATTCTTCTTTTTTTTTGGTTTTGAAGAAGTATAATAATATAATTAAATAACTAATAAATGCGAAGTAAATTTAGTATTATCATAATTTGTAAAAATTTAATTCTGAGAAAATTGATATAATAAAAATCTATGAAAAATATTTAGCTTTCATTATTATTAAAAATAAAACTAAAATAGAAATTTTAAAAATATTAGGAATTCGTAAAAATTAAAAATAGCTGTCTGTAGTATAAATTTAAAATTTTTAATACTCTTTGTATGAATGGTACATTTTCCTGCGCTTATATTTCATGTGAACGTCAACCCGTACTTGTTGATGGAAGGAACACATTCCTCAGATGGTATAACTTCCACTGGGCTGATCTAGTGGTTAAACTCATAATTGCAAATCAGCTGATTTCGAAGGAGAGTTCTAAGATTCAAATTCTAGTAAAGGCACTTTTATACGGATTTGAATAATAAATTGTGGATACCGGTGTTCTTTGGTGGTTGGGTTTCAATTAAGCATACATCTCAGGAACGGTCGTCATGAGACTGTACAAGACAATACTTTATTTACATTCATACATATAATCCTCCTTTATCCACTGATGTAATACCTTACTGGTTCCGAAGGCTAAACAGAAAAAAGAAAGTTGGTATAACTTAGACCCACGTCAAGCAGATGAAGAATTGTGGAAAATATTATTTACTCACGGGCTTCTTTGTTATGATGTTCAGAAAATTAAACACCTTCAGCTTGGGGACTACGGCAAAAGACTGTAGTTTTGTCAGTGGATTAACCATAATTATCATTTAATTCCGTTTATACTATTTTCGGATGAAGCTACTTTTATCCGTAATGGCAATAAAAAACACTCGGAGTTCATAACGGTGGTTTAAAGAAAACCCACATTTTGTAGTTGAATCAAATTTACGGTTTTGATTTGGCATGATCGGAAACCAATTATTAGGCCCTTTCTTATTAAAACAACGTATCATGAGAATAAATTATGTCGATGTTTAAACAATGAATCTATTTCAGTTCTTGGACGTTTAGTATTGGCAAAAAAATATGAAATGAACTATAACATATTTCAGGAATAAAGTAAGACAATTCTTAGATGAAAAATTTACCTAGATCACCCGACCTTACTTCATTAGATTGTTGTTTATAGGGGTGGATGAATTACTATGTAAACAAAAAAAAAAAGTAGATACAGGTGATGAAGTTACGGCTTGCATTCTTAGTACTCCTGTTCTCATCAAGGAATGCGGAAATATCATTAGTAGATTGGTGACAGAAAATGTATGGAAACGAATTGAAGTGCATTAATATCAATAATGAAATTTTCGATAATTTATAGTAAATTAATAGAGTATAAATCACAGTGAGTAGAATATGTCTTTAGTATTTTATTTTTTTAAAGGTCTGAATTTATTCTACTAAAAAGAGCTATAAATAACAATTACTTACCCTAATAAGTAAGGAATTATCCCTTAGGTTCTGAACAAATTTAATACGGGTATTTGTATATATATATATATTTATATATTCCGCGTAGCAAATGTACGAACCATTAAAAAGTTATTTAATATTGTTTATTACAGTTGCTATTTTATAAAAATTTACTTAATATAGTCCTTCTTTCATTATTATTAAAAAATAAATCATAAAATTTTCTGTTTAAGAATGTATTTTATAAATTTCCTGATGGAATTACACCGACGTTTTTTTATTAAAAGTTTTGTTTTGCAGAGGAAAATTGAGTTTTAAAAAGAATTATTTTTTAATAAGAAAAAAAAAAGAGAGAGAGAGAACAGTAATGCGTCATTATTTATTACCATTTTTAAACTAATAATGAAAATCGAAGTTCATATAGAACCTACGGTAGTGACTTTACTGTTGCCGTGTTACACTCATCAAATTAAACATAGCATCATTCCTTGCCTCTGGTTATACAAGATTATTGTAGTCGGGTTGTAATTTACTGTCATCAATTGATCTAGCAGTATTATCAGTATGATGACCTGTTTTATCCTTCAGTGGTACTATAATGTTACTGGTCTCGTATTAACAGTGACTAAAATATTTACTGAGTACATATTATTACTGTGTTATTTTATTTTATATTATTATATTATTATTTTGATTCATCCGATTTAAATTTTTTATTATTAAATATTGTTTTGATATTACAAATTACTTAACATTTTAAAATATTTTATTTAATAACAACTATAAATTTAAAAAAGATGCTTCTTTTTTAGTTTTAATAATAATAAAATTCATTAAGATGTATGAAACCATTATCTGGAGAACTTTTAGAGGTTATATATTTTTGAGAGTGATGTAGAATAGGATTTAAATCTAACTAGTGAATTTAATATCATCCCATTCCAAATTCTAGAGTCAAGTTACATCCTTTAATTTGAGTTTAATCGTCTGTAACTAAATTTCTTTTAATGAAAGTGGTTGTATTTTTTGCGAGTACTGTTAATTTTGTTCACTCAAATGGGTAGATATATTTTTATATAATTAGTTTTGAGGCTATGATTAGATTAAATTGTCGAGGCAGATACCCATTACTTGTTTCACTGTATTATCAGATATTGTATGATAATAACGTCATATTTGTTCCATTCTAATCGTGTTTTGATGTAAATGCCTAATCTACGGGCATATTGTAGGGAAAGAATTCAATTATACATAGAGATAAATTACATTATAAATTATCCACTTCGTCGAGAAAATATATACATTCTCAAATTTGGATGGATTGATTTTAATGTTCATGTCTTTTTAAAATTACATTTAAATGTGATTTGTTTTTTTAATTGTTGCCTTTGGCAAGTATAGAATATATGAGTAGAATGTACATCTCTTTTTCATATCTTGGATATCTTGATCCCTAGAGGGAAAGCACCGACCTTATGATGATTCCGGTAGGCACGTCATCCTATCCTTTCCTAGCTCTGATGGCCTTTACCGGAGGGCGTCTTATTACCTCTCGACACTGGTTACATATCACAGTCATCAGCTAGGCTTCTGACAGGATGCCACCGACGCAAATGCCTCGATGAATATCTTCGGTTATTTCTATTTTAAAAATTATTGGAAAACAATTTTTCTGAAACAACTATACTACTTCAGTAACTTTAATGAAAAATTCTATTTCTAATACTCCTGACTAACATTATGGAAGCTGTGGTAGTATATTATTGGTATTTAATATACAGTAAGGGAAGGAATCCTTCATCTAGCTTTCTTCTTAAGTACCAGTGTGTTACCGCCATTGGCTCAATTATTTTAGGCCAGCAGTCATGAAGTCTCCTATCGTAAGGATTGGTCTTTCAGACTATTTATTGAGAGTATTGACTGCCAATTTATGATTATTGGATTGGAAAATTCAAGGTAGCTTTGTTTTTTGGGGAAAGGGTCGGCGAAGAAGTTTTACTATCTCGAGATTTACTGGTGTTTAGTACCTACATAAACTTTGTAAACTATACTAAAGCGTTAGGGCCTCGCTGCAAAACCTCTAATGTGCACATAAATATTCGTAGTAACATAAACGGTTACTAATATTCACTTTCAAGTTACGTGAAATTAATATATCTAAGTAGCTTTCGGAGCTAATAACTATTACCTATTGCAATGCAGTTACTAATTCTGAATTCAGTACTTAATCGCGTTCGTCTTAAAAGAGTTAAATAATCAAAATAGATAAAATACATAAAAATAAAAAGCAACAGTAGAAGTGAACACATGTATCAGTAATATATAAATTTCACAGAAGATACTATTGGTCAATTGAGTTTTTTCTTTTCTTGATGATATAGGACTCCCGTTTGAAAGGCCGAGACTTACAATAAGAGACGAAGCCAATCTGACATTCACAAGTTTAACAAAGATGAAGTATTCCCGGTCTAAGTGATCATTTAAATTAGAATTTTAAGTTTATTAATTTTCTTTATTCTGAACCCTTGTGCTTCACAATAATTTGAAATATCCATCACAATAATAAATAATTTGAAATTACGATTAAAAACATGATTTTTATCAATTAAATGATACATACTAAGAAATCTTCTTGTTGGAAAAACAAGATTTGTGGTCTCTTATTCATTTTTCAAAGAATCTGTTAGTCTGTCCAATCTGCAATACAGATTTACAATACTTGTAAACTTTATTTTAACTTGTAAACCGTCTTCAAGTTCATAAACTTTTGATCTTTGAAGTCCATCAGTTTTTATTTTATTATTTTAATGACTTTACCTTGAGAATTATCGGATTTGAAAGCAATCTAAAAACCTGTTTCTGAAAAAATTACTTATTTTCTTTGTGGATTTATTTATATAAATGAATATGTGAAATTTCTTTTGCTATGTCTGTCAATGTACCGTCACAGTCCAGCACAATAATAGTGGCACCATACGTCGTTCCACTTTGCTAAAGCATCAAATTTGACAGTAGTGAGTTTGATCCTTAATCCGATCCAGGCAGCATTACCTCTAATGTACTATTATCAAACTCTAGCTCCTCGACATAATGTAGGTCACTCGATTTTTTGAGTATATCAGGTAATTTTTGTCCCGGTTTGGTTCCATTATGATTTTGTATTATACCAGCAAATACTCCGTTTGAATTTTTAAAATCGGAAGATTGTTTGCGAAAATATAACATAATAACATGTAATTTAACATTTCCAAATAACACCAACTGCTAGATCGAGAGTGTATCTGATGCGAGAAATAATTGGCCTTCAATCTAATAACAGATTCTCCGTTTGAATTTTGAAAATCGGACGATCATTTGCAGAGATAATATAAGAGAGCATCCCATTGAACCTCCCAAAACAGCACCCAGGGGTACTCCGTTCGTTACCAGTTGATGGTGATGACTGGTCTAGCCTCGCCGAGATGTTCGCATTACCTCACCATTATTGTTTCAAACGGGAAACATATTATTATTGAACAGAAATTTCTTAAATTTATTTTACATTGTTTTATTTTTGTTTAACGTAAATTTAATTGAATTATTTTTGTAATGTTATTCATTCCATTTATTTGAATTGCGTCACACAGTAATAGAGGATTACAGTTCACAGATCATTAATTAAAATTCATTAAAGTTCTTCAACCTGCAAATTTTAACTAATACATAATATATAAATATTTATTTAGACGAAATATAGTAGCAACACAAATATAGATTGAAACTCACAGTAACATAAGGATTCTAAATCGAGGTCATACATGTAGATCGATTAAGCCGTTGAGCTGCTACAGTGGAACGAACGAACGAACGAACGAACGAACAAACGAACGAACGAACACACACACACACACACACACACACACACACATACATACATACATATACATACATGGAATACATGGAAAGATTGGATACTGCCTTTATTAATTACATTTAAGGTATTTTAATGCATTTTCGAACATTTAATTTTTGGGGTACATCACTTGGAATTTAGTTACTGAGTGTACTAGTGATAAAATGGTGAAGGAATTATTTGAGCAGAAAATATCATTTACAGGACGATTTTGATTACTTTCAAAATTGGATCTACGTATCCGGATTGGTAATCAATTTTTTTTGTTTTTAAAATTTATGCCATAAATGTTTTATATTTATTTTTCATTCAAATTGATAAATGATTTATGGAAACTTTTTTTTTTTTTTCAGTAAAAGGGCTGCATATTTAAATTATTTTTGCGGTAAAATGTTTTTTTTTTCTTATATTATATATATATAGTTAATATATAATATAATAGCCTATATCTTATAACCTGTACATTACATACACTATTAGAATTTAGACAGGTTAACAAACAACTGTTTGTATACCATGATTGATGAAATATGTTATAATATATGAAGGTATGAAAAATATTGATAAAAACATTTTTTTTTTTTTTTTTTTTGTTGTTGTTTAACCTCCGGAACCACAATTAAGTATAACTTCAGAGGGATGAGATGAATGAATTGTAGCGTGTGTGATAAATGCCATGCCTGACCGGGATTCAAACCCGGGACCTCCGGATGAAAGACCGAGACGCTACCACTCGGCCGCGGAGGCCGGCAAAACCATAACATTAGAATAGTGTTTATTTACGCATAAGAACTTTGATTAAGACAAACTGTTTGGTCAGCAGATCTGTACAAGAATTGAGTATATTTTATAATCTTTTATAATTAATAGATTTTTTGTCATGATTAATTAATTATTAATTATTTTAGGATAAAACTTAATTTTTGGGATTTAATTCTATTTCCTTGGCTTTTTATTTTGTTTAGCAATGTCTAATCAATGATGTTACACTTGTAAATAATAATTGTAGATTATGAATACAACCATTATTAATATACCGAAAGCACGTAAACTTTTCGTGTTTTACCGATTTTCGTATTTCTACATTTATGTAGATATTTCTACCATCATCCTGGAACAGCGGTTCCAACCTTAATTTTTGGTATCTCTCGGAATTAAAATCAACACCTTATTATTCAATAAAATTAAATTATATGTCAAAATAATATTAAATAAAAATTAAAAATATTAAAAAAAAGTCAAAGTAGTAATACTATAATCTGCATGTATTAGAATGGAAATATGTTACCTTTGTTATCTCAGTGCAAGAAAAGAGTATTATATTTTATTTATTCATTCAAAATTGGATTATAAAATTAACAGAAAGAACTAGCTCAATACTAAACAAATAATAAATTATCAGGTTGTGAGAGAAACTTAATTGTATTTATATTGTCCGGGAATGAGTTCTTTATTCTTGTAACCGATATGTATTTGTGTATTATACGAATTACATGCGTTATTGTGTTGTCTTAAAAGCATTAACTTTCATACAGAATTATAAATAATCAAATAATATCTTAACGCGGTTGTATTTTTATAAATAACATTATTTTTATTTATTTGTTAAAATAAATCAATATTGATTTTAATTCATTTTATAAGCGCATGTAATTAATCTTCAAGTTAGAGTATTAGAAAACTTATCGTCAATTCTTACTGTACTATACTAGTCTAATTATACGTCAGACTACTATATCTGACAACATATCATGTAGGTACTAGTAACTACACTTGTCTGTAAGGGAACTAGTCAGTTATTATTAACTGCTTTGGATTTCAACTTAAGACTATATTATACTGTACAGTATTATACTATTATCTTAATGTTACCCGACACACATCACTAAGAGGTGACCGTACTTCGTTCTTATTCTGTAAACTTTGTTCTTTATTTTTTTAAATTTTATGTTTTTTAGTTAAGTAACCCGAGGCAGATGCAGCTAATGCTCCGCTCGTACAGTAACAATGGCCATGGCAATGGCAATGTTCATTAAACCGCCGCGCTATACACCGTCACACCCCTTAAAAAATCGAATTTAAAAAAAAAAATTCGAAAATAATTTTTAGGTACTTATCTGAAAAGTATATGCAATCCTAAATATACAGAATTTCTCATTTGGTATAATCGGAAATGGGAAAGATTTACAATGATTGTTCACATCTTTATACTTCACCTTTCTTCACTTCTTTCAAGGTCGAATTTAGAATTTGTTTTTAGATATATACATGAAAAATACACACATAAAAAATTTAGCTGATATCTTAATTTGTCATCGAATAATTAAAAAAAGAAGAAAAACGTATAATATACTGTTACTCCATTTTAACTCTTCAAACTCGGAATTTAGAAAAAAAAATTTTTATTGTGCACTTAACCGTAAGAAGAATGTTTACACAAATTTTCAACAGTTTATCTTCAGTAGTTTTTACTGGGCATTGATTACAATTCAGTCAGAATATCTTCTTTTATAGGTATAAATGTTATTTAAAAAAAAAAATATATAAATAGTTCGTACACATTTTGCCGTGTGGAATTAAAATATTGTGTAACGTATAGATTACTGTAATGTAAATAAATTTGTAAAACAAAAAAAAAAAATTACCCGTGTGTATTTTTTTCGGTGAAGATCTCGTATTATCTTCGTTATTTGAAAAGTAAACAAAACAGCAACAAAGTATGATAAAATTTATTTATAAATTAGTTATTAATGGTTTTTCCTACTTCGTTTTGAAATGATTTAATTAAAACTTTGACCATTTTTACTATGAAGTACAATCTACAAAATGGGGAAAATTTATTATTATACTTTTTTCTTTATCTAACCCAATTGTGGTTGTACATTTATCACTTAGAAATTTTTATTGTAGAAAAATATTAGTAGTATTTTAAAAGGAACCTAAGAAAGGAATTCTTTATATTAAGTACAATTCATTTTACAGAACCCCAAGTATGTTTTAAACAGATATTTTATTGCAGCAAAAATTTCCATTAAAACCGGGTCTTAAACTAATAAAAATAATGTAATTAATATAAATTCCAACAACTGATATGTAGGGCCAAATTCTCTGTTGACAGAAGTAAAATTTTGAGCTATTTGTATTTATTTATGTTTGTTGTCAATATTACCTTAAATTATTTCTTTTGGTAAATTTGTGTAAATATTAAATCATCTAAAATTATGTGAATGTGTAAACGTAACTAATTGTCTTCACAATCAGCTCAGTTGGCTTCATCATTCCATTCCTTTCAATACGACTTTCAAACGCATCATGTTCTAATTTTATAAGGTAATTTGTCGTGAGATTTATGCTTAATGAATATTTAAATTGAAACTCAAAATTTAACATTACATTCAATTTAAAATAAATAAACATTAAAAAAAGAAAAATAAGTTTTTTCGAAATTTTACACTTAGATTTTAAATACACATTTAGATTTTAAATAATGTATTAGTAATGTATATTACTTTATTTTAGTGGTTTATATCAATACTTACCTTACCGAGAAGACTCAAATGATTAAACTTGTAATCAAATTAGGGAGGGGGATTCGATCCCAAAAACCAAGCTAATATCAATAGTTGTACTGTAGTACAAGTAGGAGCTACAACATAATGTGGCACAATATTTTTGTTGGTCTCCGTGTAAGGATTATTTACATTTGGATGAGAAGATAATGGCCTATACAGAAACTAATTCATCTAAATGTCTAAATAAAACCGGCCCCCGTTGTGGGAGTGGTAGCATCTCGGGCTTTCATCTGGAGGTCCCGGATACGAATCTTGGTCAAGCATGGCATTTTCTCACGCTAAGATATTGTCATTTCATCTCAACCCCTCAATATCTAACGGTAGTTCCGGAGGCGAAAAAAACGTAATTTCTCTAAGGGAAAGCTTAAGTAGTTACTGCTTATGTATTTTACATCAGTAAAACTAGTAACTTAGCTAATAAATAATATCATTCGTTCGTTGGAGAGATAATTATGAACCAAAATTATAAAAAAATAATTTAAAATGAAAATTAATAATAATTTCTGATAAATAATTATGAAAATAATTATTATGGACCCTAAGTTATGAATAAAGTTAAGAAAAGATTAGCAAAAGTAAATTTATGTAATAAGTAAAAAATGGGGTATAAATGTTTGCATTTTTCAACTTTTTATCTAACAGGAACCTCAGAAAACAAAAAAAAAATAAAAAATAAAAAAAATAAAAAATAACCATTACAGGACTGGCCAACAGAAGCGAAAACTTAAAACAATGAGTACCGATATTTGGATAATAATTATATTTGATTCTAATGTATATG
The DNA here is from genome assembly GCA_010016005.3 of Zanna intricata. NCBI lineage: Eukaryota > Metazoa > Arthropoda > Insecta > Hemiptera > Fulgoridae > Zanna > Zanna intricata. The sequence continues at coordinate 30,213 of JAAAKQ030143718.1, forward strand.
ATTATTTATTTAAATGGACTTAATAGAGTACTTAAGAAATCTATTTATAATATAGTGTAATGATTAATTAAATAATAAAAATTAAATTGGTTTTCTTTATTAATAGTTCAGTTCAGAACGTCATACGGTGTGGTCGCATGTTTGTTTGTTTTCTTTATTAAATAAATATTAGAAAACATATTTACATTGTAATAATGAATTATAATATATTTTTTGTATAATATATTATTATTCTATTTTTTTAATGTTTATATTATTTTCAAATTATCAAATTCTTCTAAAAATGAAACAATTGGTTTTAGATAACTAAAATATGAAATAAATACTCTTGAATGAAATCTATCCAAATATCATGTATATTTGCTATGTTATTTTTACACTAAAATTAAAAAATTATTTTTACATTAATTTTATATAAACCATTTAACAAACATTTCAATACGTATAGGTATACACAACCATATCTACAAGGCAACGTGCTCCGGATAATTAAAACAGTCTTTATAGTGTATTAATGTATACATATATGCGTACTGGTATACAGAGAGAGAGAAAAAGAGCGGGAGAAAGAAAGAGAAGTAGAATCAACGTCTTTCTTTACAGTATATTGATGTAAACGTATATGCCCATACGCATAAGTATACAGATAAAGAGATAAAGAGCGAGACAGAAAGAAAGAGACGTGCATCGGGAATCATCGATGGATCATCGATGTTTTTTCCCCCTCTGATTCTATGTATATTATATGCATATATGTTAAATAATCAGATATTTCATCAAATCTATTACATATACACATATAAATATTAATGCCTACTAAATTACATAAGCATATTTTAAAAAGACCATAAAATTTTATTTCACTAATTAACTACGGAATTTTTTCATAAATATATATCCCCATAAAATTGTAAATACACGGTAAGGAGGATGCAGAAACTCTCACTTCTTTCGCTACAAAATAACTAACTCGTTACACAAATACTAACCAAAGGTTAGTGATATCCAAAAAAAGGTATGAAATCTAAGATACAGCGTAAAAAAATTGCGCCCTCATATTAGCAGGG
>JAAAKQ030143719.1:0-13159 GCA_010016005.3 Zanna intricata
GATGAATGAATTGTAGCGTGTGTGAAAAATGCCATGCCTGACCGGGATTCGAACCCGGAAACTCCGGATGAAAGGCCAAGATGCTACCACTTGCGCCACGGAGGCAGGCATATAATTAAATTTAATTTAGTATAAATTATTTATTTAAATATTGTCTATGACACTTATAAATGTAGTTTGTGTGTTTTACCAGTGAAACATAGAAGTGTACAACACTTGATAAGCATCAGACCAGTCTTATATTAAATAATTTATTTTTAAAATAATAGGAAAAGTAAAAAAAAATGCCCCAATAGAACGAAAAAAATAATGGAAAATTTACCCAAAAACCCTGATTTTTGGCTCTTCATGTGAACCATTTCACTTGAAAATCATTATGGCTCTATTCCCAGTAGGTTTACATCACCCCATCAAGTTTTACCAATATTGGTTAATATTTGCATTCAGTAGAACAGACAAAAAATCTCTACATACATACTTTTATATTAAAACATGATCAGACACAGTAGTGATTTCCACATTCTTTGGAAATCTTCTAAAATACTTAATATACATATTGTAAATAATATTTTAGCTTATAAGAATACAACAATGAATAGAAAATAACTCATGATACAAAACATTACACTTGAGATAAGTATCACATAAAATTTGTGTACAGAATAAACAAGTATATGAAAAAAAGACGAAGTGTAATTGGTTGTTTCTCCCTACTGATTTGATAAATAAATAACAGCTACATTTAATAACATATATCTCAACTGATAAAACTTGAAATCAAATTTTTTCAGCACCCATTTACATTGTGGTACTTAAAATATAAAACTGCCTTGATATTACAAAGGTTGATACCACCAGGTCGGTTATTTTATTGTATGACTGTATTTAAAAATTTTATAACTGGCTTAACCTTCAACAGTTGATAAAATGCAAAAATTATTTTTTTTCAAACTTTCTGCAACTTAACCATGCCAGTTCCTGTAAAAAATATTATCTCAGTAACTATATACAGTATTGTGAAGGGTAGAGAAACTTCTAGTAATGGAAAGTGCAAACGAAAGAGTGAGAAAATGAAACATTTAGTCTGACAATTAACTTAAAAAGAGAAAATACAACAAAGAGGAATAATAGAAAGAATATGTAAAAGTTTCAGATAATTGATGATTTGAAACCATTATACTTGACTGGCTATAGGGGAGAATGAGATGTTTTTAAATCCAGACAAGCCCTAGGTCTGGTAATATAAATACTGCCAAGGGCCAGTGCATGAAAGTGTGTGAGATAATAAACTGAGTGTATGAATGAAGAATACTTCATTAGCTAGTTAAATACCTTACGGTAGTTCCAGAGGCTAAATAGAAAAAAAAAGAAAGATGTCTTACATGCAACATACACATAAGAAAAACCAGAATGTAAATCAACAAATTAACATATCCTTTATTGTTATGAAATAATGCCATTATATATACTTCAACCCAGCAGGGAAGAAATTTATCCTAATTTTTTTTTTCAATATAAAATATTGAAATATAGGTATTGTTACATCAGTATCACAAACAAATTTCTCAAATGTAATATGAACATGCTATTTACTGAACTGTATGTTTTAAATAACACTGTTAACAAAGTAATTAGAAATACTTGTTAAACATTTAAGAACTAACTATATAAAATTATTCAATTTTTTTTTTTTTTATAAATCTTTGTTTATTACAAAGTAGTTTGAAAATTATTATCATACACTATGCATTTTATTTTATATATAAAATGCGTCAGAATCGATCCATCATGTAACTTTGATGTTCTTTGGGGAATCACTTAAATCCGTTATGACTTTATTAATTACGAAAGGCAAGACGCCTTTGGAAGGGAGCCACCTTCCTGGCTATTTCGTAGAACCACAAATCTGATGTTCTTGCATTGTACCCTTGATGTGTCACTGTTTAAATTAATATTATCTTCAGAACTGTTATCCTCGTCCGACAACGCCGAGCGAGGCCTTTTCATTAGACTCCTATTTTTGGTGGTTTTTTCAGATGGACCACCAACCACTATTTTAGTTTTTATTGGTACTGTAATTTTCGTTCCACAAGTACCGGCGATATAACGGACTACTCCAGCAGAGCGCATGCGTACTGGAGCTAGAGCTAATTACAACTGGGTTCACCCAGGTTCCCAGAGGACGTTTGATATTCACTATGTAGAGCCATTCACCCATCAGCACGATAGTTCCCACTTTGGGTTATGATTGCGTTTTGTAAGGTATCGCAACATCACCGAGTGTATACACTCAGTGATGAGACAAGAAGATACATTTAGCTGCAAAGTATTTTGCAGCTAAATGTGTTAGTGGGAAGAAAAGCTGCAGAGGCTAGGGTCATGGGGATGCCACCTTCAAAGTCTTAGAGAATAAGACTCCCCATCGGGATTCATGTATGTAAATAGATAATCAATGTTAAATTATTTTTGTATAACTTGTAAATATGATATATTGTACTTGTAATTCTTATAAACTCTGATACATGATATGAAATGTGGACTATATATCTCCAATACTGAAGATAGGTAAACGGGCACATCACTATAATTGTGCTTCAAGTGAACAAATTAAGCAATAAATGCTATATCTTCATAATGATTTCTTGTAAATATATGTTATTCTTGTACTTTTTGTAAATTATGATGTCTGAAGTAAAAATATAATGTGCTTATCTCTATATAATAAGAGAACTGTAGATTTATGTTGTTATAACTGTGTTTCAACACATCGGAAGAAAAAAATAATAGAGGTGGGCACCTGGGGATGAATCGTGGTAATGTCCAGGACCAGGGAGGCAGCCCAATTGCTGAGGATACCTTGTTCCGAGACACATGGTAGAGTGATCTGGATTGGGGTACTTCTGATGATGCATGGCGGCCTCTTGAGGTTTGAGAGGGTTACACATGGGGGGAGGGTCGGGTATGCGAAATGCACATTCAGCCCTTGGTAGGGAAAGGAGTAGGAATGGGAAGGGTAGCTCCCCAGAAGAGGAGTGTTTCGGTACTCCACAAGCGGAGGGTTGAAATGCTTTGGTGCTTTGGTGAGATGGGGGGTCCAGTTACTGGACCCAATCTGGGGGGGAGGAGCAGAGTAGAATAATCTGCTGCTGATGAAATACCTAACGGTAGTCCCATCTGCTGCATGGGTGCTTGAAAAAAAAAAGAACCTTCATTCATTTTACAATTAAAGTTAATGAGAAGTAACCTCTCTCTATATAGCAGTTACTCTGATTGTAATACTAATAACTTGAATTAATAATGTATATATGTAAATTAACCATATAAATTAAATATAAATAAATTAAGATGATATTATGACATGAATTTTTGGGAACTCATTTCCACTGTTGTATAATTCCTTTAATTTCCTCCATTAATTCCTTTCTTGTATTAATAATAAATTAAGTATTGAATTTTTAAGAGTTGTAGAACCTTCAATATCCGTAGCCCAGAGAACCAAAACTTTGTTCAAGTAATTAACTACTTTGATGTAATACCTCAATTAAGTGTAATTACTCTACTTTGCTGATTCATATTTTTTAATAAATAAAAGATATTGCCCAGTTGATGATTAAACATTAACTTTAATAAATTACAATGATCATTACATGTTTTAGCTCGAGATACAACAAAAGAAGATTACACTGTTAATGAAATTGATGAAAGTGTACATGAGGAATAATATCTAAATTTAGAATGAACCATGCATTAAAATAATGAATTACTAATATAAAATATTAGCTGATAAAATAGGCTAGCTGAATATACAAATTTATTTACTTTTGTAAAAGATTAAGAACGAGACAGTTTATGTATATATAAATTAATAATCAGAAAAAGAGATTGAGTCATAACACTGCTCATTTACATTAATTTACACATCACTAAAGGTATTAAATGTTTAATTAACTTTGCATTTTTTATTGAAGTTTTCAAACTCATCTACTTATTGCATAATTTTATGCAGATATAAACAATAATTGATAATTATAAATTAAGTTTTATTTTTTATAAACAATGAAAAATTATTTATTCTTCTTTTAAAAAAAAATTATTGTCATAAAATCTATAGAACTGTTATTAATAAACTGTAACAAACTATTAGTTAATGAATGTTTTTAAACAAATTTGTCTTCTTTATGTGAAATAGAGAATGAAAAAAAAACTTGAATGAATATTATTAGTAGTATTCATTTTAATTAAGATAAATAAGTATGCTAAATTTCATAAAGCAAAAGCAAATGAATTTGAAAGTAAAAAATATATTAGCATTCATAGATGTGAGTCAAATGATACTTTTTTTTACTATTGTAAATAGTAGTAACTTGTTTCCAAGTTACATGACAAACCGATGCTAATCTTACTTTTAAATCTAATTTAAAAGATAAATGCTATTTTTTTGTTCTATTTTTTACTCCTAATTAACATTTTGAGCTAAAACAAAACCCAGACTGGAACAACCACAATATTTAGTTATGCTAATGGAAGATGAAAAACATATTGGCAACGTAGCCTTTATTATAAACATTTTTTTCAGGGAGCCTCTTTAGTTTCCAACAATGCAAAGTTCAAAAGTAGATTTATGATTAATTTCACTTTAATGACAATGTGATAACTGCTATACATCAATAATTCACAAATGGTATCATCTTACTCCATTATGTATAATTATTTTTGCTGGTTTTGCATTTTTTTAAATAAAATTTTTTTTAAGATGTCTATTTCAAGGAAAAGTATACTTTTCTGTCACGTGCAAATTTTCTTAAAAATATGACGTTATCAGGTGAGTTATAAGTAAATAAATATTTTATTCAGATCATAATATCTATAATATAGGTCATGCCAAGATTGTTGGGTTTTGCTATTAAACTGGTTCAAACTGTCGCTTTGATTTTTTTACAACAAAAATTTATTTTTTTGCATTTGTATTTAATTTTTTTATAAAATAAAATGATAATTTTTATTGACAATTTATAGATCTTCAAAAACAAATAAATACCAACTGAATGCAAGGAAACTTTCCAGAATTTTCAAGTTTGGTAATGTATGGAAATTATTAAATGTGGTTTCATTTTACTGGTATTTACCAATTGTCTTTAATTACTGCATAAGCCACTAAAGTGTGTTTACTGGTATTACTGGTAAAGTGTGTTAAACTGGTATTTACCAGTTGTCTTTAATTACTGCATAAGCCACTAAAGTGTGTTTATTCAGAAGAAAAAATATAATTCTAAATCTAGGTATAGAAGGGTATTCAAAGAGAACATGGTTGATTTGAATACTAGATAAAAACTGGATACTGGTGTTCTTTGGTGGTTGGGTTTCAATTAACCACACTTCTCAGGAGTGGTCGACCTGAGATTGTACAAGACTACACTTCACTCACATTCATACATATCATCTTCATTCATCCTCTGAAGTAATACCTTACAATAGGTCTGGAGGTTAAACAGAAAAAAGAAAGGTGCATCTAACAAACTACTTTCTAGTTCTAGTTTTGAGTTCTACCACAGTTCAAAGACTGACATATCTTTCTTGTCCAACTCTTTATTTTTAATGCCGTTGCAAAATATATTGAGCTTGCTTTCAGGAATACTCTGAGAGACCTAAGCTCTTATTTTAAAAATCATCTGCATTCTTTGCCTTTTGTGACTGTATTATTGCCTTCAGTGTTAAACGGGAGTATTATAGCATCTGGCTTCCATGGAAACAGTCCACATTTCCTAAAATCATTTTTCAGGATAGTTGCATTTAATGAATCATCTATAACTTCTTTGAGAAGTTTAGGAAAATCTTTTTTCTTTAAGACTGGAGCCTTTAAATTGGATAACCTCCATGAATGTACCCTCTTCTTCTAATCCTCTTTAAGAGTCCTGAAAACCAAAACATCCATTGGTTGCAAGAGATGCGTTGAATTCGGGTGCAGTGCAATGAGAATGATGCCATTTCTTCACAAAATTGGCTCATTTGCAAACTGATATGAGATGCGTGCCCATCCAAAAAAAAGAATGAGTTGCAAAGGAATCTTTTGCTTCTCCAGCCATAGGTGGAAAATGTCAGCAACAAACTCAAAAAAAACCTTGTAAGTCATCCAACCAGACTCTGTTGTTCCCAGGCCCTACCTGGAGGGAAATTCACTGCAATTTCTTGCGGGATCCTTTTATATTTAAGCAAAACTGTTGGGGGAGGTACAGCACCTCCTGCGCTAGCTGTGACAAGGACGGTTAGTCACTCCATCTGGATTAACTTGCTGATATACTGTCTTGTCCCCTTTTTTCACTAAAACCTTACCACCCTTCGAGTTTAAAAAAAGGCTGTCTCATCTCTATTAAAGATTCTTCTTAGATCTTGTAAAATGTCTTTTTGTTTACTCTCAACCAAGAATGTCTGTACCTCTTTAAACCAATTTAAAAGGCTTTCCGTGAAAATAGCAGCCCTTGATCTGGTAGGGTTTTGGTACAAACAGCTATCCCAGGATTTCTTCTCATGAATCCTTTCATCCATGATTTTCCATGGCTATTATCTTTGAATGGATTTGGACTGTTTAACTGTTTTAAAAGCACTGCACACTGAAAACAACCTCTTCATTGCAACAGGAAATCCTGCATGGGCCATTCCAAAAATCCAATTCCTAATAATGCTTTCTTCTCCTGTACTCAATATGGCTGCTGGACCCATTTTTCTGAAAAAGGCATTACCAGATTAGCTTAAGCAGGTAGCCATGTACTATGTAAAGTGGTAAGTTACTTGGTTCCGAATTCTTAAACATCCTAAATTAGCTAATGCAAAGTTGATTTAATACAAATAACTAGGTGTAGCGATAAAAATACAGCACTGCTGTTTTAAAGATACTGCTTCATTTAGGATGTATACTACTAACTTGAAGACATAAAAACTTACACAGCTGTCAATTGGGTGTTTTCCTTCAACTTTGTACTTCAAAGTCACCCCTGGAACATTACATTTTTTTGCTGCATTTTGTATAGCGTTTTATGCAACCATACATCTTCCACAGCCACTTCCATAGCCTCTTGTGTATACTTTCTAAAATTTCTCTTTGTTGGCGGCATCTAAAAAATGAAAGAGGAAATAATTCAGTAGTTGACACATTGTAACACCAATAGTTGATACCCCCTGTCAACTATTGGTGACGATGATTCTAAAATGTTTTAGAGGTTATAATAAAAGGTTTCACTCTGTAAGCAGCTAAATGAAACTCAAATAAAGCAGTATTATAAAATTATATTATTACCTTCAAGTTGATACAATGTGTCAACTACTCAATATTATGTCATTTAAAGTTTCAATAGTTGAATTCATGGTAATAGTAGTTCATGGTGCCCAACAGAACCATTCTTTTATTTTATTGTTTTTTTTTAATTAATGTACACACACTTTAGAGTCCAAAACAAAGAAACTAAATGCCGTTTTAATCAAAATTATAAAATGATGTTTAAATTTACAGTGTTTACTTTTCAGCTTATTCTTAGCAAACTCCACAAGAAAATTTCAATAAACAATTGAAAAACAGACGATCGCGGTGACACTGGCGGCATGATAGTTCGCATTGCCATCACTAGAGAGCTATGCTACATAGATAGATAGATTTTGATCTTTTGGCATCTGTGTTTCTCTTATTAATTTATTTTTTCTTTATAAGTGTCAACTACTGGTGGTTTTTACCTTAATTATTATAAAATTATAACTTTTAATAAAAGTATTGTTTGGTTTCAAGTATTTTTCAACACTTATAATTTACTGTCCCATGCATTTGCTAAGGTGAAAACAATATTTTTTAGATATTTATCTTTTAAAGATTGGACAATATACAATCTTGTTTCTTTAAAGTACTACAAAAGTGAATTTTTTTTTAGTTTGTTTTCACAGCCTGAATAATGTTTTGATCCATCGTCTGCAAAAGGGGGTCATGTTGGGAGCCAAAAAAAAAAAAATTAAGCGAATAGAATCATCTTTACTCTTTAATTCATTTTTATCAGGGTGAGAAGGGCAGTTACTTTTGCTTTTGAAGGCAAATTCTTTTTCTTTAGAAATCTTTTCACAGCAGAAACAGAAATGTCATTAAACCAGTCAGCAAAAATAGATCTGGTCATCCAGCCCTTCCCTTGATTTTATAAATGATAGGAAAATTCACATACTTGAATGCCCTAGGATTTTTAGCTTTCCCTATTAATAAAAGGTCAAGTTTGTGTGTCCCACTTACATTGCAAAATGTCAAAAGGTAATTCTGTCGAGCAATTTTACAACCAGGACCACTGTCTTTTTATTACAATGAATAAACAGCCTCCAAAACAGCCCCCTCTCATACGTGTTGTAGTTCTGTTCTTAAATTCATTTCTTTTAAAGTGTTTTTAAATTTTCAAAGTAAGTAAATGTTTTTAAATCTTTCCAAGGTTAAAATATAGCAGCAGCATAAAAGAGCTTTTCACCCATTGAAGTCAATACCAAAGCTTTTTAAATTTTCCAGCTACCCTATACTTGCAGAAAATACATCGTTCTTCATAATTTGTTGTTTAAAAAACTATACATTTTTCCTGAGTATTTTCCCTGAAATACAAGTGTCTCTGGTTTGCCAAGTGTAGAGACTTTTTTCAATTTGGAGGAATTGAATTTTTAAACATTTTGTGTCAGTGGACAAACTGTCATTGTTTTTTATAAATGATTTAATTATGTCAAAGTTCTATCTAATAAAATGGATTGTTATAGGTCCAACACCACATTCATCTGAAAGATGAACTATTATTATCATCACACCAACCTCTAATTTTTTGAGAATTACATTTTCTTTTTAAGTAACAATAATGTTTTATGTTTATATTTTACCTGTAGTGATATCATGACACAAACACAATACAAAAGAAAAATTAAATAAAAAAGTAACACACTATATTAATCTAATAATACTGGAAATAAGAAATAACAAAGATTTAACATACACTAATGAACTTGTACGACAGCCTAATCATACTGCTCTAAAGCACAGAGCGACACGACAAATTGACAATAGAGAGTGGTGTATGACATGGTTCATGTCACAACATTTGACATGAACCTACCACCACTACACCACTATACATAATCATCATAGCCGGCTGAGCAGAAATTGCTGGATTACTGGACATTAAGTGCTGAACTAGTACATGGCCATATTATAGAGACTCAACCATATTGTCTACAAAATGTATCCAGGACCACAATTTAGTAATGATTAAAGGTAACTTGAAGATAGATGACAAAAAGATGAGATAATAGAGAATGATGTACATTAAAATTTGAAAAAACACACAATTCCAAACCAGAAATTACTGTCAAAGAAACTTCTGTAGAAAACTGGTAAATTTAAAATTAAAGAAATAACTAAAATCAGGAAGAAAACGAAGGATAACTAGAAATGAACTAAAACTGAAGGATGATTGCTGAATGTATAAAAATGTAAAAGATAATAAAAAAAGGAAAAGTTGTACTTTTCAAACAAAAAAAAATCAAGATGATATTTTTTCTAAATAAAAATGCAATTAAGAGAAAGAAAGTGCAAAGTATCAAAGACTGGATAAAGTGGTGGTGTAATGAAGCAGAAAAAATATGGTATGACTGGGTAGGTAGAAGATGTAATCAAATAATTATAATTTAATAATAATTATAAGGAGATTGGAATAAAAAACCACATTACAAAAAGGATAAGAAAAGAAACTAACGGGAAAGTGGCCTAAGTTAAAAAATAAAAGAGGGTGTAAGCTTTTGTAATCTTATGCTACTAATTACTACTGCACTGTTAAATATAAAGAATATTAAAAATTTACAATTTGAAGATGATCCATAAATTGATTTTTTAATACAGTTTCTATATTAAAGCATTATATTATACAGTTGTCTACTGAAGTTACCAAAGAATTAAAAATGTACTAGAAGTATAATACATTAGAAGTATTAGTAGAATTCAGTTTCTCAGCTAAAATTTAATAGTAAAATATAAACAGTTTTATATGTTATTTTTATGATGAAAACCCTTATCAAAATCATAAAAAATAAAATGTTAATTAAAATTACATTAATATTATTAGCAGCTAACTAATAAAAAATTCACTTGGTCTTTAACACATTTTAATTATTATGAATTAGTAAGAGTGAATATTTATTATTTTTGCAAGCAGTAACAATTAATACAATTTTTTTTTTCGCTGTAAGTATAAATTGTTTGGTTAAGGTAAGATGTTTAGAGTTTTTTCTTACTGTATGTTTAACATTTTTAATGATATGGATTTAGTGAATTATTTTCAGAAAAAAGAAATTGACATAAGATGATCAGATTCTTAATTTAAGACCAATAAAATTCACTTTTGGAAACTCAGTTTGAAGATTTTTCTTCTTTTTTTTTTATAACTGAAATTATTCAGAACAAAACACACATTTTTAAATGATTAATATCTTATTTGATCTACTGAATAATTTGTCAATTCAATACACTTATTTTGAATTTGGATATTTTAATTTGGTCTCAAGAAGATCTTTTTTTCAAATTACTTTAAATCTTATTATTATTGCCATTTTTCCTTGCATTATGATCATGAGCATCATCATTGGGTTTTAGTGCTAAAGATTTTACGTATATACATAATAGTTTTACATAAAATAAAACTTCCAAATACCATAAATTAATAGAGCCAAATATATAATCACACTGAATGGTTTCTATAGTTTAGAAGGCCCGGAGTAAAGAAATTGTTATTGTTACAATTAATGGCAAACCCTACCTTAACATATCTACCAATAAATGAATTAGCTGAGTAAACAAAACAGAATGTCTGCTGCTTACATGTAATGTGAAGTTCAGCACAATAAAGAAAACTGTTCACTTACAATGCTATGTAAATATCAGCTCCAGTCATACTAGTACAGAATGATAACAGAATATTTTATAAAAGGTATGAATATAACACTTTAATAAAATATTAAAATACACTTTATTAAAATATTTCAATAATTTTTTTATAAAATAGCCTTAATACAAGTTAAGTATAAGAATAAAAATACATTATATACATTAACCCTTAATTACTAGGATAGGTGAAAATACACCCACACTGAGGAAAATTTGGCTGCCATATCTTGGCAACACTGTATATAACTTTCTCCTTCGAGGTATTCTCCTACTTGGGAGTGCCCTGCATGGAAGTTTAGAGAATGGTTACCAGTTGTTTGTGTGTTACTCTGTACGGAGACTCTCTGGACAAATTTTCACCCATCTTAGTAACTACGTAATTTTTTTAGTTTTGTGTTTTTTTATGTGTGTCTGTTTTTTATAAAATTAAACATTTGTTTAGGCATAAACTAAGTGATTTTAATATAGGAAATGCCATTTTTGAGAATTGTGATTCACACGACGAAGTAGATGAACTTTTTATTTCAGAACTAGACTTGGATTCAGTTCTGGATGAAGAGGATGATGTTCAATCTGATGAACAGTATGGAATAGATGATATGGATAGTGACCCAAATTTTGTTACCAATCAGTTATTTTCTTCAGATGAATCAGATTTAGACCTTTACAGCTTTCATCATCTGCAACCAAGGAACGCTAGTCGAATGCCTACAACAAGGCTGCAACATCAAATAGGAGTCAATCGCGTTCAGTTCCAGTACAATCTTGGTGAGCAATTTGTTTGATGGCACATTATGAGAAGACTACCACGGAGAAACCTTCAAACTCACTTGAGTTACAAAATGGAAGAAGTCTTGGAACAAAATGAAAAGGAGTCAGCTGCAGTTCCTGGGACCAGTACATCTAAGGGCACTTTCATCAACTACTAGATCTAACACCAGAAAGAGCCGCTGCAAACTCTGCCCTGCTAAAGTGAGCAAAAATATGCAGTTCAATGCTCAAAATGTCATAACTTTGTTTGTTCTGAACGCAGGAAGACAATTTGTAAAAGATGCTAAGTTACAAAAGATGAATATAAAAATACTTTTTGTAGTTTTATAGTATCTAATTTTTAAGGACCTATCATTCCTAACAGTATGTTAATATTCTACATTTTTATACTTAACTATATATACAATAAAATTATTACACAAAAAATTAAATAAAAGTGCATTTTCTATTTTTTTCCCCCTCCAAAAAATGCCAAATCAGAATATGGTAGAATTAAACTTTTTGTTTTTATGATAAAACGTATGATATTATTTTGTTAAATATTAAATATAGCACTGAAAGATACTTTTTTAGGCGGACTATAAAAGATATATATTGATAATGAATATGAATAACATATAAAGTGATAATACAGCAAAAGCATTTTCTGGGTGAAATTTCACTCATTCTGGTAATAAAAGCTAATAGGAATATCTTAGTAATTAAGGTTAATTAGAAAATTAACTAATAAATTTAATTTTTGTTTGCTAAACAAACAAAAAAGGTTCTTTTATAAATAATTTTTATTGAAAAATATTTATAATCTTTTTAAATTATTTCATCAGACAAGATTGTTTAACTAAATGAAAAATTAAAGACTGTATTATCTCAAAAATTTGTTTATTTTTTTGTTTATTCTACTAGTTCCTTTACATATATACATGTTGTTAGTTCAATGCAGAGAAGAGTGTGTTTGAGATCTTTGGTAAACCTTGCATAAACCTATCAATGAATTCCTCATTATTATTTTCATTATTTTATGGTGAAATGGCTAGGTATGATTTTTTTTAAATTTCAGTTACTTTTAATATTTTTTTCTTTTTACTTACATCTTCTATTACAAACTATAACAAACCAATAACACTTTTCCATGTTTACACCAGAAATCACGTTTGTTTAAGAAACTATGAAAACATTCTAAATAAAAATTACTACAAAACAGTTTGATTTGATTTGTATGTGAGATTTATGCTAATGGGTAAATATGAGGTTGAATAAACAAACAGCAAGAAACGAACAGCAAGTTGGTCTAGTGGTTAACGTGACATCGCAAATCAGCTGATTTCAAAGTCGAGAGTTCTAAAGTTCAAGTCCTAGTAAAGATAAAAAAAAAAAATTTATACGGATTTGAATACTAGATCGTAGATACCGGTGTTCTTTGGTGGTTGGGTTTCAATTAACCACACTTCTCAG
>JAAAKQ030143741.1:0-13159 GCA_010016005.3 Zanna intricata
CGGTGTTCTTTGGTGGTTGGGTTTCAATTAACCACACTTCTCATAAGTGGTCGACCTGAGATTGTACAAGACTACACACTTCATTCACAATCATACACATCATCCTCATTCATCCTCTGAAGTAATACCTTACGGAAGTTCCGGAGACTAAACAGATAAAAAGAGAGAGAGTACAATTGTTAACAAAAATAATTGTAATTTTACTAAAAAGATTTGGGTTCAATTTTGATAATTTAATTGAGTATTCTCGCATAATATTTTTTGTTACAACCATAATTAAAAAAGATAGAAAATCAAGAAATTATGAAAATCAAAAAAATATATATTTAAAATTTTTCAGGCTGGATTCATACATAGTATGCTCTTTTTTAAAAGGTTGTCTATATTACTATTTTACTACATACTGTTCGATTTTCAATCGTGAAAATAAAAATTTAAAAAACTGGTATTTTAAGTGCAGATCCCATTGTACCCGTTTGTTTTTTTGCGCTTAAACATTTTATCAAGTGCAGTATTTATTTAAGGTATTTAACAGGAATTATACTTTTAAATAAAATACGTGATTAAGTTTTGTTAATAGAAGTAATGGTTACTGCACTATGATGACACCATGTCTGGTGGGGTCCCAAAACCAGGTTTTTGAGATATGAAGAAAACTAGTTTAGACATAATGTTGAATATCCTCCCACCTTTACATCCGATACATTATAACTTTGAAATTTTTAAATACTTTTATCTTCCTTAAGCTAAGTTTTCTACGACCACTAAATTAAAAAATCCTCTCTTTTTTAATCTTGTTTAGAATTGAATACCATTGATGCCTCATATATAGAAATTCTTTTTTTTTTTTACTGTTGTCAAAGAATTTATTTTGTACTAGTATGGAGATATTAACGGTCCGTATATATCAACACATGTACGTATGTATGTTCATCTTATGGAAATTTCTATTACTTTTTTTTTTGTTTTAATAGTAATGGAGGCCTTAAAACATAAAAATTTTCTAAAACTTCAGTACCCAAAATTTTGGCTGGTCATATATGTTTTTTTTTATAGCTATATTGCTGCATTAGCTGGGAAAGTAATAAAATTGAAAAGTCTTCTAATTATCTACATTTTTTTGTAATTAAAAAAATAAATTTCCACTGATATTATCAAAGAAATTTATTACGAATCTTTTGATTTATAATAAACTTTCTCTTCATAATGAAAGCAATTTCAGAAATTGGGAAAGAAATTTTTCTTAAAAATAGAAAGCAAGATTAAGGGTTGACAATCTTTAGAGATGAATGTCTTGTTCGCACAGTAAATAAACTATGTATCACATTGGCAATAAATTGTGACTTTAGTCTTTAGTTTGGATTTAAGATAAAATTTCTATTTTTTCCTCTTTGTTATCATTTATAATTTTTTACATTTTGTTTTAAATTTAAAATCATAAAGTTTTGTCAAGTGTGTGTTTTATTTTGGTTGTTTATAATAAAAATTATAGACACAGGAATAAAGGAAATGAGGAATTTTTTTGTCGTTATTTGATATTAGAAAAATGGCATTATGTAAGGATATTGCCACAGACTACTTGCCATAGAATATTTTACTTTTAAACTTATTCCTCCTTGAACTAGCCATAAAACTGCTGTATGCCTGCGTAAGACAAAATTTGCGTTGAAGAATGTATGCAAAAAGACGTACAGTGAGTTGTCTTTTCTCCACATTTTTGATCGATTAGGAAACTAATTATTTTTAGCATAAGAATGAAACTTTTGTTTCTTCTTGTTGTATATTGATGTTCAATAATCACAAGGAAAGCAGTCATAAATTTTATTAATGTTTTAAATCAGTACAAACAAATTAATACATTATAAAAATCGCATCAGAAATAGATAGATATGCTACTACACAGATAAGAGGAAATGTCCCAGCATCTGCTTGACCAGATTTTTGATCTGTCCAAGCTGATGGTTTTTTTTTTTTTATCAAAGTAGTGCCAAAAAAAATGCACAGTTTATTGATTGAATAAAATAAGTATCAAAGACTAATAATTTAGAAAACATTTATTGAAATTGTTTATACACATACTTAAAAATGAATAGGTAAAGCTGCTTTTTTTTTTCTCTTTAATTATTTGTATTGTAACAGAAGTATAATAAGGCTGTTTCTCTCATATGTCAGAGTATTGTGCTGTGTAATATCAAAACAGTCTTTTGTATATGGATTGCAGCAGTATGTATTATTTATTATTATTTATTTTTCCCTCTATTTTTCAAACAAGGACAGCAGATAGAATAAACTTATGAATAAGTTAGAATATTGTAATTTACCAGATATTGGTGTATATGATTCGTAGTTGTGTTTGCCAAACGGTGATCATTTTTGTGTTGAAAACTCTTGCCGGCTTTACATTAATTTCATGAATGCAATTAATCTTCTCTTACAAACATTTTCGCAACTGAAATTTAAAATGATATGATGCGAGTCAAATAATTTACTTATAATAAATCTAGTTTTCGTGATTAATTATTATTCACCGGACATTCATTATAATAACATAACGTATAATTAATCGGAATGAATTCGTTTCCACTTATTTTCTTTTTCATATTCATTTATACTCGTACTACACCCCAAATTGAAAAAAAATAGACAGTATAGATTTTATTGTCACATGTTTTATGTGATTTAATTTAGTCTACATGCTTTTTCAAAATTTTTAATCATAGTTCTATTAAGTGCTTCAATTAAGGTTTTTTTAATTTAAAAAGTTTTTTTGGGTTGTACATCGAACCGTGCTGTTCTGTGAATGTTTTTTTCTGAATTATAATTGTTATGTACAATTCTAATGACAAATGAAAATCTAAGTACAGAAAAGAATTATCGCTGAAAAGAAACAGCAAAAAAAGGTTAAAGAACCGCTTAAAAAATTTAAAATCTACAAGTTGATCTACACAGTTAATCATCATTTATCAGTAATTTTCAACATATTTAAATGAATTAATGAATATTTAATGATAAATGTTAATATAACAGTGAAATATGATGAAAAACTATAATAAAAACAAATTAATGAATAAAATAACCGTACCCATAATATAATAAAAAAAATTGTTTATATTAATAAAGTAAAGCATAAACCTGAAAGCCAAAATTAAATAAAACACAGCTATGGGTAGTAAAGTTGAAAATAATGGAATAGTAGGTAATTTATACACATTAAGCTCTCTGGTACCTCAGTTTCCTCATTTGTACTTTACTCATGTTGTATAAGTGTAGATTAAGGTAAGTTTATTTCAAGAATGCAAAAACTTATGTGTATTAATATCTCGGTTGGTTGTTTAGTTTATGGGTGAAAAGCAACTTGTTGCAATATATATTAACATTTTAGTCAAATGCTAACTCATTTGATCAGTGATTTTTCAATTCTTGGTAAATACTCTTTTATCTTGTGGGGATTTGTGATCAGGATGTATAATTGTTCCAGGAATGAACAATCTAAGATTTCCCTTAGGTACTTTGTATTGTAATAATTAGTTTCTTACCGTTATTCAAAGAGTTTTCCCTACTGTTTTTAATAAAGTAGAAATGTCTAATTCCTGTTTATTGTAAAAATTTAAAATGATTTTATTCTAGATCAATTTCCAAACAAGTTTGGACCGAGGTCAGTTTGTTTATTTTTTTGTACTTAAGTGTAATTAATTTGGTGCAAGTGGTAACATCTCTGTCTTTGAGCTGGAGGTCCTGGGTTTGAACCCCAGTCAGGCATGGCATTTTCATACACACTACAAATTATTCATTTCATTCTGTGAAGCAATACCTAATGGTGGCTTGGAGGTTTAAAAAAAAAGTATAATGAGCAGCTAAATGTTTCTTTATTCTAATTTGAAATTTTTTTTTTAGTTTTGACTTTAAATAAAATATACTAACTTATGTACATTCCCATTTCCTAAAAAAAAGTCAAATTTTCAATTCACTCAACTTTTTTGTTGTGTTCAAGGGTTACTCGTTAAAAATGCAGTAATTCTGTTGACTAAGTTTTTATAGTGGTACGTTTTTTAAGTATCTGCAAGCTACTTCATTGTTTTTATTTTCTTTCATCGTAAGTTTTTTGACAGAAAATTGTTCAATTCGTTTATATATTGTATATATTAAACAAAAAAATTTTTTAATATATACAATCTGGAAAATATTTGTAACTTTTTTTGTTATCATTACTTAGTGCTGGATTATTAAATTGTTATTACACATGCATTTTGATATCATTCAGATATCGAAACAATTATTTGTAAAACTTGGGATAAAGGTTAATTCATATTAACCTTGGCATTCCAAATACCCTTGCCTCACACCAGGCAGTTCCTGTATTTTGTTCCTATTGTTTTTTTAAAGATGCAAGTTTTCTTGAAATAAAAATAAAACTAAAAATGTAAAATATTTTCCTTAAAGGATTGCATAATGGATTTGATTCATGGGTTTGTGGTTAAGTTTTTATTATTGAGCTAAAGTTAGATAGATTATATCAGAGTATAATTTGATATGCAATTTGAGTATTAACTTGAAATTCTCCTCTACCAAGTTTTTGGAAGAA
Organism: Zanna intricata; assembly: GCA_010016005.3. NCBI lineage: Eukaryota > Metazoa > Arthropoda > Insecta > Hemiptera > Fulgoridae > Zanna > Zanna intricata. The sequence goes on from JAAAKQ030143741.1 coordinate 4,583, forward strand.
AGTCATTTGCTTATCATGTTAAGGTTAGGTCTACAGATTTATTAATTTTACTGTTTTTTTTTTTACTCAGCTTATTCATTAATTTTTTTTTGTAATTGTTCATAAATTCATATGTTAAATATTTTGAGTATTTTTCTATTTTTTTATTGAGCATTAATCTATCTGTATTGATTGTTGTGGATTTTGCTTGAGGCATTATATTATTGTTTGAATTTTTATTTTCATTTTAAAATTGTTAATTTTATAAAATTTCCTAAATATTATTTTATCAAAAATTGTTTAATAGTCTATTTTATTACCAATGTGATTTTATATATATATATATACACACATTTATTTGAAGGTTTTTGTTGGAATTAGTCTATTACTTTTTTATTGGTTATAGGCCAAGATAATTTAATTGTACTCCTCATTTATCCAGTTAATTTGTTTATATTTGGTTGTGTAAAATTATTTGAATTTTGTTTTTTACATAAATTTAAGTTAATTTTATTAGAGCATTTGGTTTATTTTCAGTAATTATTTATGTATATTTTTCTTTAATCTATTTATTAATTTTTAATTGTTTAATTTTTACATTTTGAGTTAATAATGAATAAATCCAGATCAGTAACAAATTATTTAGAAACAGACTCTATACCTGTTAACAAATAACATCAACTTACAGTAGTTGTTGGAAATAATTTCCGTGAATATCCAGACACATCTGCATTCATTTGTTCTTTTCAAGGACTCTCAGAAGTAATTTGTGTGGAATGTTCTTGTTGAATTCATGAATAACAGTTTGAAGTTTGTGTAGGCAGTGGGGATGTTCTCAATGAACATTTTTTTTTTGTAACTCCTAACTTAAGTTTGAAGAACAAGGTGGCGGCCACAAGCTCTAAGAAATGATTCAATCTCCAAAAACCCCCTATGGTAATTTTATGGACTGCCTGGTTGTACATGGGGTTCTGCCATCATGTTGAATCCAAATATTATTACTTTCACCCTTTGTTAGCTCTCTTACGAATTAGAGAATACTGGGACAATTGTTCGGTTAAGTTCAGCTATCCACCCCTATTTTTACAGCATGAATTCCGTTTTGTGTCCACCATAGTTTATTTAAAAAACAATTTTATATTTCCTAACAACATGATAATAGAGGAATATTTTGTGTTAAATGAAAAAAATTACAATTGTTTTCCAAAGTAGTTACTGAAATGAAAATAGTATATTTGTCAGTCGTGTATGCATTTGCATATTTACATAACATATACCTTTATCTCTCATACTTATGTTCTAGAGCATTGATTCTTAAAAGTTTTCGCCCACCACCCACATTTGAAGTATGAATCAAAACTTTTTCAGCGCCCCAGTAACCTTTAAACATACCATCTCATTAATGTGAAGGATGAATCTAATGTTCTTAAATGAGTCAGGCTTGAATCAAGCCTGATATTAACAGCCGTAAGTCACCGCATTTTATAGCACGTTGCCATTTTCTCTTTTTGGTTAGCAACGTTGCTACCAAAAAGAATGCTCCCAATTTTTGTGGGCCTTCTGCTGCCCTCCTGAAGGTCTCCAGCACCCACAAGGGGGTTGTTATCGCCCACTCTGAAAACAATGCCCACTTATTGGGACCATGTTATATAGCAGCTGATGTGTGTTATAGTTTTTCTCCATTGAGTACTGATTGTCTACTGCTTCGTTCATACCCGATCTGGTTTCTCTAAAATTCTTGATTAGCATTCTTACGCTTGTGTCAAAAGTTATATATAGAATATCTTGTATAAGATTCAAGCATGGATTGTAAGGAGGAGGGAGAGGGACTGGATTGAGGCTTTAGAGATATGCATACGGAGAAAATAAGGACACAAACTGGTAAGGACTTGTGTTTAGAGAAAGTGGAATCGTGACAACTGCATTGGAAAGGTCAGTAGAAGGAAAGAAACAATCAGAAAAAAGAAGCGAGGAAAAAAAGGACAAGTTAATAGATGAGATGAAGATTGAAACTACAAGGGGATGAAGAAGAAGGTTTGAGACAGAAATGGATGGAGGCAGTAATAGCATAAGGAACTTGCTGCCAGGCAGAACATAGATGATGAGGTGGGGTCTTTCAAAACAAGAAAGTTCCACTCCTATAATGAAACAGACCATTGAAGGAAAGTTTTGAAGTGAATCAAGTGGTCACTCTTTTCTTTTTAACTTTTGATCCCGATTTATGAAAGGTTATGTTTTTAGATTTTTGTTATAAAACTATTTATTAAAATTAAAAAAAAAATTACTTCCATACACCCAGAGGATACAGAGATAGCAATTATTTTTTTAAAGATCTGCTATCGCCAAAATATTGGATGACACAACCTGAAGCTTGATGGAAGTTCAATCTGGGATGCATATTTTAACATATGTAAATGCACATTCTGCAAAAATCTTAGAAGCCAGAGGTAGTGTACAGAAAAAAGGGCAGAAAATTTGCATTTTTCTCAAGATTGTAAATGTTGCATCTCTTGTCATTTGAATAAGAAAGAACTTTTTAAAAATGTAGAAAGGAACAAGCCTTGGTTTAGTACATATTGCATTTTTTTTACACTCATTGTTTGAGAAATTATTGCAGTTTAAGTTCAGTTGCATTCTTTCATTAAAGAAATGTAGTAGTTTTGAATTAGAGACCGAGGTAAATTGAATATGGGGTTTCAATCTGCACATTCAAATTTGCAGACTGAAATAAGTATCTCAAACTAATTTTGTCTTTTATTTAAAAAAAATCCTGTTTCCTTGTAGGATTTTATTGTACGTATATTTTTTCTTCAAATGGTTGTTGTTTGAATCACTAATGCAAAACATTCAGAATTCTAAGTAAAATTATTTAATCTGAAATTTTCATTTTTTGAGGTTTAACTCATCACATATCTACATGCAGCTATGTTTGCAATTTTTTATTTTCAAAATTAAAAGAAGAAATACCACATTATGTATGAGAGTCTTAATTTCATAGTTTTACTGTTTCCACTAGTTTGCAAGTTCTTCATCGTTTACGGTCTCAAAAGTACTGAATTTTATTTCTGTTCCAAATTGTACAGGCATGAACTTGTACAATTTTTTTAATAAAAGAAATTATACATTTGGTATAAATATGGTACGATAATACATTTTTTGAACTAGTTTTTTGTTATGTTGAAAGTAATAAAAGGATCGGTAGCATTTAATGTATATTAATTTTTATTGATTAACTTTTGTTTGTTAACTGTAAAAATCATTTTTCTGTTTATCTGTACCATGTAATTCTCATGATGCTGCCAGAAAGTAAATGATGTGTTGTCGTACAATTTCAGTAATTAGGCCGAAGTTGTGAGCCAAGCTATTTGTCTGTATGATGGTTGCAATTTTTCATGAAATTCTACATGTAGCACTTCATTTATAATGAACAAGATAATTATTCACTCCTTTTTAATCATGTTTATTCTCTCAGTCAATTACAGAATTTTAATTTAATGTTAATTTTATTGTTACATTTTTATATAAAGTTAAATAAGTTATTTCTAAGGTCACTGGGGTTTACTGTTATTTAGTTCTTCACTAACAGAAAAAAAAAATTATGTTCTTAATTATTAATTACATATCACATTGCTTGTAAAATATTTTTTTAGACTGAAAAATTATAAAATAATTGTATGTCTTTGTTAAGTGAGTATGGCTTTCTTTTAAACAAAAAAAAAACCAAAGCAATCTGTTCCTAATTACATAAAATTTAACATATATCTAGATTTTAGAAGTATACAGTTATACTGAGTAGACAATTTGTAACCTGTTTGTTATTTTTGCTATTGCTGAATAGAAAAAATATCCTTATTTAGTCATGCCCTGCAGCCTTAATAAAGAAGCTGCTATTCCACCGGTTACTAAAATTTGTCGGTATAAGTACCACTTCCTTCAGAACTTATACAAGAAAGAAAGGATGAGAAAAGATGTAGGAGCAGAGATAAGGGATAACCCCACTTGAATTGCAGTATAACGACATCGCATCCAGATGTTCCTGTTGAATATGTTATCATTCTTGCTGTTGTGCGATTTTGAATCTAATCTCTGTATTTGGTTATGATCAGTGGGATTTATTCACAACTAGTATGCATTGCTTTATATTATAAGGAAAAAATATTCTAAGAAGGAAAAACAACTGTTGTTAAGATCTGTAGATTATGTGTATAGTAATATGTCGATCAGGAAATCTATCTGTCTTTGAAAGTGGGCATCCATCCTTCCATCCTTCTTGGTAGAGGGACTAACTCTGATCAGAGTAATTTACTGTCTTGCTCCAGACCAAAATGTAATTTATTTTTAAGTTAATTTATTTGGGAATTTGCTTTTTTTTATTTCTTTTCTTTTTACTTGTTCAAAGTATTATTCATTACAGTGTATAACTACTTCTTTAGTTATAATTGTATACAATGTAAAATCAAATCATAGTCATGTGTTGTATCAATGTCATTTTTAAGTAATGATTTAAGCTTATTTTATTTTTCTATGATTATGTGGAGAAGAGTTAGCCTTACTGTTTACCATGGTGGTTCCAGGGGATAAACAGAAAAAAACTTTTGTTTAGTTCAACAGGTTTAGTCAGTAACGGTGTTAATTGAATAATTTGGTCTAAATTAATGGTTTCATTATTAAGAGAAAAGATTACGTATAAAATCAAATAAAAATCTGCTTGATATCGCCAGCAACTATGGTATTATTTTATTGAATTTTCTACAAGAAGGGTGAAATTTTTACCTTAATGTTTGCTGTTAATAATGGATACTTATTGTTAATCACATATATGCAAATTAAATGCAAATTGATTGGAGAATGAGATGGAAAATTTAAAGAAACTTTTACAAATTTTTGCAAATCTAAATATAGGAAATAAAAACAATTTATATATATTAAACAATTTTAACTATTTTATTAAAATTGATTAAAAATTATATATGCTTACTGCATATTAAGACAAAATAGAAAAAAAAAACATTTCTGGCTTATTTTTTTTAACCTCCGGAACCACCGTTAAGGTACATCTTCAGAGGATGAGATGAATGAATTGTAGCGTGTGTGATAATTGCCATGCCTGACTGGAATTTGAATTTAGTTGTTTGTTTTTGTGGCGATCGAGTAAAGAAAAATAATATTTTATGAAAAATTGATAAATTGTTGTCAAGCAAGTTAAAAGGTGTAACATCGACAAGACATATGGAAAGAGATAGATTTTACTTTAAAGGATCTTCCCCTTTGTTGTGGATGGTACAAAAGTGGGTTGCTTAATTGAAACTAGGTTGCAAAAAACTGCTCTGATTGATGAAATTATTACAAAAATCCAGCGTTGTATTAAATGATTGCCAACTGAAGGTATGCAAGCTTGTCAACATCACAAACACCTCGATAGACCTTATCCATTTTATTTTATACAATGTTTTGGTTCTGGAAAAGCTTACCCAGTCAATGAATGGATGTATCATTTTTTTGAATCTACCAAAAAGCATTTGACTAAACACTTTTTGATGGTGTTTAGACTTGTTAAAATGCGATTCTGTTCTCGTCGACATTTTATATATGGAGATGAAATGCAGATTCACTATTAAATGCCAGAGATCAGGTTAAAGTGCGCAAAAAAAGTCCAAAAACTGTTTCATGTACATGAAAAGTCATACTACAGTTTTTTGTATTATCATGGTATCATGGTGCTCATTAACTGCCTGGAAAAACAGGACCATTACCAGCAAGTAGTTTACTTCACTAGTGGACCGATTGAAGGATGCTATTCAGTCATCTGAATAGTATCAGATGTAGATGTTGAATTGCTACTCAATGTCTACAGCTGGTCAAAAGAAATTGCTCTTTAAAGATGATAATATGCCTGCATACATATATCGAGTTCCATTCTTGCAAAATACCATGCCCTAAGTTTCAAAGTCCTTCCACATGCACTGTATTCACTGGATTTAGCTTTCAGTGATTATAATTTCTTTTAGCAAACCTGAAGAAGTAGTTCCTGGATGAAAATTCACTATAAGTAATGAGGTCAAATCTGAGACCTGATCTGATTTTGCATACTTGGGAAAATTTGATCAGTATACTAAAGCTAAAGATATTAAAAAGTTAGAAAGTTTTGGTCTAAATATATCAAATTGCAAGATGACTATGCTAGAATACAATAAAACTCTGAAAAATCTTGTGCATTCATTGTCAAGATTTTTTTTCACTCGTACTAACAGTGAAAATATTTCAATTGTTCGGTTTATTGGAAAGAAATATTGTTATTTTAGTAAGGTAAAATATCAGGTACTTAAATAGGACCACATAAATTAGAATTTTTAATTTAATGAACATTTTACATTTATTTTCAACATTTTCTTATTGTTTTTTTTTTTTGTCATTTGTTCCCTCCAGTGACTCAGAAATTTCTGAAACTATTGTAATTGTCATCATTTTGGTATAGAGACGTTATTGCTTTTCCTATGGATGTTTTTTATTTATTTACACTTTGAAAAGGGTTTTTTTAGGTAGTGGTAAAAAATAAAAATGTCATTTTCAAGCAATCTTAAAAAAATGAATGTGAAATGTTTATTTTTTTTATCTTTATAAATAGAGATGTTGTAGTGAGAGAGAAAAAAATTTAGGGCACTTTTTTACCAGAAATATCTTGTAGTCTTCCGAGATCTAATTCTGTGATAGTGCACAACATTACACAGCAGGTGTTATTACACAGATACTCACACAGATTGTTGCAGATGAAAAAGTGGAAGAGTACTTACTGTAGCATTCGTAGAACTCATTGCAGCGCTTATCTCAGTGCCAAGTAAAACAACTATGTATTTCAATGATAACAAATGATGCGAAAACAAAACAAAAATATTTTAAAGGATCCTCTCTCTGTGTGTGTGTGTGTGCGCGCGCACGCGCGCCCATGGTGCCTTTGATATTGTCCCATCATCATTTATCTGTTTGATTACATCTGTCTGATTACATAATCTTATATGTTGAAACCAAAATTATTGAAACAAAAAAGTGATTTATGCTACAGGAAGCTCACTTCTAATGTTTTTGAAGTGTTAAATAAGTATGTTAAATAAATTTCCATGAATTTTTTTTTTTTTTGATCTCCTTTATAAAATTATTTTAAAAAGACTATATTTTAGTAAAAGTGGTTGTAAGTGTAGTTTTGGTGCGCTCACCTTGTTTACGATGGTTTGTAATAATAATTAAAGATGTTTATTATTTAATATTTTTACTAAAAAAATAAATATTAATTCAACATATTTGACAGTTTGTAAACTATCAAGTTTCAACACATATAAGATTATGTAATCAGACAGATATAATCAAACAGATAAATGATGATAGGACAATATCAAAGGCGCCATGGAAATTTATTTAACGTACTTATTTAACACTTAAAAAACATTAGAAGTGAGCTTCCTGTAGCATAAATAACTTTGTTGTTTCAATAATTTTGAGATGCTGTTTTGTATATGGTGGTACAGTCAGTAGCATTGATAGGAACTACAGAACGTTATTGAAAAATTGTTCATTTAAGAACCAAGAAAAATAAAAATTGTGTTAGAATGAATTTGGTAAGTTTGCAGGCCACTATTTTTTATTAACACTTTATTTTTCGATAACTTTGAGAATCAAACCTGTATTTCAAAAGTTTTGAAATGTTGTTGAAAGAAGCAGTTTTATCCTCTCCATTATTTTGCAGAGTAAAAAGTCTCAATAAATCTTGAGGTATTTATTTGTGTATTAATCGTGCTAGAAAGTATTATATCCATATCACATGTTTATCAGAAAAAAGCTCATCATCTCCTGTTTTTCTTAATGAGAAGTAGTTTAATTTGCAGCTGGTGAAGGTTTCTGCCCAGTTTTGCTTGTGTTTTTTTTTTTTTTTTTTTTTTTTTTGAGAGTAATGTATTTAGATTATAAAGGTATGTTTTTTTTACTCGTAAAATAACAGCATTGGGTGACATATTTTATGGAAAAGGATATGATTAATTCAAATGTGTTTCCCATTTTATATCTACTTCATTTTTTTGTGTACGTTTTGTACAATATAGTCAGATTAAAAGAATGAACCACACATTATGGCACGATGTGTATTTTAATGTGATAAAAGAAATAACCAGTAGTGATGCTGTAATCATGCGACTGGTGTCGGTCTGAAGAGATTTAAATCTAAAATTCATTGTTAGATTTTTATCTGCAGGAATTCTTGAGTCTGTTTAAAAGATTTATAATTGAACTTGAATAATTGATGCATTTTGATCATTTACTTCCATAGAGCTTTGTTTCAGGGCACTATCTCTGAGATTGCATATATGTAGATGATGCCTGTTATTTTACAGTGTAATTAAAATAAAAGATTTTTCAAAATAAGAAATTGTTTAAAATTAAGTTTCACATTCCAAAAAGTTTAAATTTTGATTGTTATGTTTGTTTTTTATCACAAAAGTTATGGCAAACAGGTTTCATTTTTTGCTGGAGTGGAAGCATCTCGGCCTTTCATCCGGAGGTTCCGGGTTCGAATCCCGGTCAGGCATGGCATTTTTCACACACGCTACAATT
>JAAAKQ030143752.1:3099-13159 GCA_010016005.3 Zanna intricata
TGCATATTTAATACTTTATTTCCATACCTTGTTTTGTTTTTGTTTTTTTTTTTTACTTCAATTTTTTATTTTTTTTGATAGTCATGTTTTTTTTAATTTCTATAACTGATACTTTTAAACAATTAATATTTTACAAACAAACATTATAAAACAAATAAGCATTTCAAATCTATGTAAATGTTAATTACTTGTATTAACATAAAACCTTTCATAAAGATTAATTCTGCAGTTTACAATTTAAATAATTAAATCTAAATATTTAATGCAACCACTTGATTCATAAAAAATGGATTCCATGAGAATTAAACTTCTGATTCAATAAATATTTTTATAATGACCATCAGAAAAAAAGTTTTTTCTTTATAACATATACCTTAAGTTTATTTTTTTGTAATTCATAAATAAACAAAGGCCTTTAACCTTGAGTTATTTTTCTCTTTTTAATTACATACTTATCTACTAATAGAAAAAATATTGGGTCATGGTTATGTATGACATAATTTAGTTGTTTCAAATAACAAAAACTTCATTACATTAAAAATTTTAATGAAGTAACATAAAGAATGCTACATTTATTCATTATGTACTGTTCTTATTTTTTTTTTCAATTTTTCTTGTTTCAGCTTAACAGAAGAATTCTACATGGATCCAGAGAAATTAGCAATAGCATTGACCTGACCAAAATTATATTTGCTATTTAATTAAAATTAAAATTTGTTAGTAAATATTCTTTTTTTAAATTGTACAATATAAATTTTTTTCTTAAGCTAAATGATGTGGCTCAAAAAGCAAAGTATAGATCCAAATGTATGTTGTTTGTTTATTATTTTATTGATTTGGCAATGACCATTTGACATCTGATTTTAGCTAACCCCTTTTTTATGATGATGAAAATAATTTTATAACCTAAAATTGCCAAACCTGATCAGGATTTGAATAAAGAACTTTTCAAATGAAAGCCATGGAATATCACTTATGTTATAAATTCATAACTTTCCTGCTAATTTTAAAGAATACGCTTGGACAGCTGTAAAAATAATTATATAATATTTATGGAAAAGCCTTATAACTCATGTTAGTAAATTATGGGTGAATCCAGGAGAATTAATAAACCAACTGAATTCTGGGTGTAAGGTGTAAGATTATATTTAACCACTGGTCATCAAACAGTCTTTATAGATGCCATTTAAAAACAATTAATTACCTAAAATACAAACAAAATTCATGGTGTTGTTCTGGTTTTTTTTACAGTTTTAAATCTTAAAAATAAATGTCTATAATTATTGAAAAGTGTTAAATGACCAAGGAAAAAGTGTTCAATTTCATTCATCATTTATAGTTTGAAAGAAATTCTAAGAAAATAGTTAATAGTCTTTAAATTTTTCAGTAGCAGCTTTTTGTTAAAATTTCATTGGTGAAAAAATGAACTGCGATTTGATATATTCCTCCTTTAATATAAAATAAAAATTAGGGAATGTAAATAAGAAGATGATGATATGCTAATGACTGTTTGATGCCCATAATTGCAATGTGCTGGAGATTTGGGAGTCACCCTTCCCAATACCAGAAAAGTATATCTATTATATTTTTACTTAAAACCTACTTTATTAATAACAAATTGTTAAGTCAGTAACAAAAATACAATTCTCTGAACTTTTTTGGAATTTTTCCCGAGTTTTTCTAAAAATTCCTGACTTTTTTAAGTTTATATTTCTTGACTTTTCTTGCCTATGGGAACCATATAAATTGAACGTAGTATAAAACTGTATTTTGATTTAAAATAATAATAAAATAGGTAAAAATACTTTCATTGAATTAATCAAATTTATTGTTGTTTTTTATGTAAATTATAAGCAAAAGTAAGACTACTGAATTAGTTTTTGTAACTGGTACATATGTAAAAATGGCTCTATGTACGAGAAATCTGATTTCTTTAAATCTACACAAATAAAATGTTAAGCTTATTTTGAATTAGGTACAAAAAATATTAAAACATGTGGTTTTTTTTTCATTAACGTAATTAAAGATTGTTATCTTCCAAACTCGACATTATTGTTTGTTTTATTATTCAAGTTTACACAATTTGCTTAAAACAATTTTTTTTTTTTTAAATTTTATAGTCTATTAATTTTACAAAGTTGTACATGATAATAGTTGGAAATGAAGTTTAAGTGGAACAAAGCATTTTTAATTAAAAAAAAACTGAATCATATTTACGTACAGAGACAAGATAAGATAGATACAACTGAAAATAGAAACAATTAAGGAAAAAAATTTTTTTTCATGTTAGTAAATTTGATTTGGTTTTTCATTAAAAACTGTTATAATTTTTTTTAAATCTTTAGTCTTTTAGAATACATTTTAATAAAAGATTTATTCTTTTTTAAATTTTTACAATAATATTTAAGTCACTCCTGTATTACCAAAAATGTAGTTGTAAGAATTACTTTTTTAAATTACATTTTTTCTCTTCAAATAATTTAACTAATTATATTTTCTTTTCTAGCGCATCAAACCTCTTGTACTCTTAACTTTGTTCTTAGAATACCCCCATCTATAAAACCTTTTGTAAATATACAGTCTTTATTACTCTTTATTTTATGGAAAGTGCATCCAATAGCATATTACTTCTTGTAGAAGTAAGTTAAAAAAATAATTTTTTTCGCCCACTTAATCTGTTTGAAATTTTAACAGGGTTATAGTTATAAGGTGACTCCTGCTATGTTTTTGATTAAATATCTGAATCAAGAGTGATTTTAAACTGAATCAAAATGAACAAATAAGTGAAACAATGCATTTCTAATTTTAAAATTGACTGAATAAAAATGTAATTTTTATATGTTAACTCTTTTGAAATATTGAGCATATATTACAGTGTTATTTCATACAGTGAACCAAGACTGCTAAAAATTAAAAAAAGAAAAAAACAGAAAAGAAAAACTGTACAAAATTTGATAAATTATTTCGGTAGAAAAAATTTTCAATGAATAAAATAAAAATTATTTTTCATCAAAAGAATTTGATCAAAAGAAAAATATACATTTTTTGAAAATGGTTTTAAATTTTTAATAAGTTTACAATTATTGAAAAGTGTTAAATGACCAAGGAAAAACTGTTCAATTTCATTCATTATTTGAAAGTTGTTTAAATTTCATTCCATTATTAACTGCACTAACATATATGTTCATCAAGCATCTGCTCAAAGGATAAAGCTTAAATCTGATTGTTGTAATAATAGACTAATTGAAAAATACGAGTATTTGAATATAAATTTAAATAAAACTAAGATTTATTTATTTATTATTATTTAAATACTCAGTAGAATTCATGTCTGTGAATTCTGTTGAGTATCATAATCACTAGCATACTGAACTGATCTAATCAAATCAAGAAAAACGTGCTGCTATTGTTTGGGTAATTTTAATAAGGCACTTACGTGATTTTTAAAATTCTCCTGCTCATTTTTTTTTATAGCAGATAAGTAAAATTTTGATTATATAATAAAACATGTAGCATAATCTTTAATTAAAACTGTATAATTTACAAATTCATTATCATAGCTTTTTGAAAAAAAAAAGAGAAACATTCACAGAATAACCTGTAATTAACAAAGCACGTTTTCAAAAAACTGTAATGCATCTATTTTGACTATTTCATAGAACATTTTTCATTACATAGAGTGACATTATTTAAGAGAGATAAAAATGTGTAAATTGCAGGTTGACAAATTAAATATAATTTGTTTATTGTGTCAAATAACATGTATGATTTGTACTGCACTTGTGTGTAAACATGTATTTCATATGACTGTGTTTGACCTGCACATTTTTATATTTAAAAAATATTTCTATAATATTTAGAAATCATTATGTATGATTTTTGCTTTTTGATTTGACATTACATTGGCTTAAAAAACTATAAATGTAAACCTGATATTAACCTGGCTGACATCCAGTTAGTCGATTTTAGGTTGACTAAACCTATGTAAATATTTTTATTTTCATGCATCAAATTTCTCTCTTTACCTGTTTAGCCTCCGGAACTACCATAAGGTATTACTTCAGAGGATGAATGAGGATTATGCATATGAATGTGAATGAAGTGTAGTCTTGTACAATCTCATGCATCAAATGGCACAATGTAATCTCACTAGAGGTTAAGCAATTGCAAATATCTTTGGTATTAACATCCAAAAGAAACAGTGGCTCTTGGAAAAGGCAAAGCTTATTTTTTTATTAATCTCACTTTAAAAATCATTCTTCTCTAAACAAAATATACTTTCACAGAATCCATTATTTTTTATTGTATGTTTACTAGTTATTTTATTACATATATACATTAAAAAAGATTACATCATGTCTATGAATAATCTATTTTTTTGTATAAACTAATTTATTGGCTATCGCTATGGCTTATATAATAAAATATAAGTTCACATACAGAAGATTATACACATAAATGATTTCCCTAATTACAAAAGATATAGATGAAAGTATTTTACAGAAAAAAGATATTTTATAAAAACTACTACCCAGCAAAATTCATTTATTTATATTTTTTTTATAAAAAAAGTCAGTTGGCCACTTCATTTTTTTATAATTATCACTAATAAATGTACAGTTCACTGGTTAATACATCTTGATGAAACATAATTTAACTATTTTTATAAAGAAATAAAAAATTACAAATTTTCTAAATAAATGGAATTGAGCTTTCAGTTTATCATTATTCAGCATTTGCATTCTTTTGACATAAGTAATTTCTATCCACACATGTGTACTTATACAATAATAACCTACTAACATATTACTAGTGACTGACACAAACTAGTGGCTATGATAAATATGCAACATTAGATATAGTCTTAGAACCTTTGTTGTATTGAATTCATTCAATGCAACAAAGGTTGCATTCTTTTTTTATCATCATTTAAAAATTACATACATAAAATTTTAATAAAAATTAAAATGTATGTATTTCATGTCAAACAGTTATTTCAAAAATGCCAATTTCCAATAAAAAAAAAAAAACAAATTAATATTCTACACTACACCATTTGAAATATTAACACATCTGGCAGAAGGAATGATGTTAGATTAATCAACAGATCAGAAAATTCTGCCATTATGTAAAGGAGGGTTCAAAAAAAAAAAAATAATAATTTGCAAGGAAATTTAAATGATAAATGTCATCATTCAAGAAGAGTATTGGTAGATAACAGTTGAGAGAACTACTACTCAAAAAGTAGGATACACAATATTCTGAGCAAGAGATATATATATGAAATGCACTGTTTCCTCATTCAATTATGTGGCTCTTAATGCCTGACCAAATGGAGTATCATGTATTCATCTGCAAAGAATTGTTGGTTCGCTACAAGAAGGAAGGAACATGCTTTTCGTGTAATGTGGTAATCGTTGAAGAATCTTGTTTGTTCTATTATGACCCTAAAATTCAACAACAAAGCACCCAATTGAAGTCAACTGTCAGCTTCTTCACCATCTTCGAAAAAAGTGAAAGCTGCACGTAGCATGGGTAGCAATGATGATCATCTATTTTGATGATGAAGGATTTATTTACGAACATCAGGTACCTCTACAGGAGCAACTGAAAATGTTCTCTGGTATATAAATATGCTAAAAATAATGCTGTCTCTTCAGAAAAAAATTACAAATTTTTTTCATGTCATGATAATTTGCACCACTAAGTCGCTCAAATAATTCTACAAATAATTTAATAGAATACAAATTAAAATGGTTTCTCAGCCATCATGCAGCCCAGATCTAGCTTCAAGTGACTCCTGTCTGTTAACAGAGAAGTTGCACAGATATCTCAGCAGAAGTACTTGAGATGCTGAAAATCTGAAATGAATCTAGGAATCATAAAAGCTGTGTATGCAAAATATAAAGTGCCTTTGAATGATAGTCTGGATTTCATGTTTACAAGTGGCTCAAGCACTGAAGCAGTTTTTTGTACTTAAGAGAGACTATTCTGAAAAGGAACATGTAAATGTAGGTTCAGAATAAAGTTTTCTTTAAAGCTGTTGTCTCATCTTTTTACACTGTCCTCGTAATTTTTCAGCCTAGCATTACAACTACTGCATGTGTAACAGTGGGGTAATTTATTTCTCTGTCTATCGGTAATTGTCTTCAGTAATTGACATTGCTCACCATATGACCATAAAAATAGGAAAATCTTTACTCTAAAACACTTCAAAAAAACTTCTTGTATATTCTTTCAATCTTCTCACTAGCTTTATGGTTATCATATTCCCAAAAAGACTGATACCAGAACAGGTATAACATTTATAACAAAAACTTTAATAAAAGTATTTCTTTATTAGGAACCCACTGATCCACTGAATCACCTTGAGATGTTTCTTTCAGCTTTTGAGAGAATACATTCTGAGTGATTGGTCAATAAGAGTTTAGAATCTAATTTTTGCATCTAAATGGCCACGATAATAATGTTCCTAATATATCACACCGATTCTATAACAAACTTGGTGGATATAGTTTTTAAAGATTTAGGCTTGTAAGTTTGTTTTGGACTGCTTTATAACTTCATCTATGTCATCAATCACACATTACCATTGACCTGAATACAAGTATACACAACAAAAATATCAATAATCTTTAATCAACTTTATTTTGGATTCTAGAATGTTTGAAATTCTTATGATTGTATGATTCAACTTAAAAACTCAAGTTTCTGATTTTAACCATGAACTTAAAAAAAAAATTAGTTATTTCCAAAAATTAAAAAAAAAAAATACATTTTAAGCAACAGTTGTAAACAACCATTTCAACCTTCTTTAATGATTATTTTATTTATTGTTAAAAAAGGTTTTGTTTGGAATTTTAGATCTTATGGATTTCATTTTATTTACACAAAGAAATAAACATAATTTAAAAAAAAAAATGTTTCAAATTAAAAAAAAAAAAATTATACTTCTCATATAAAAATCTAAGATATAGTAAAAATTTAAAAAGAATCAGCTGATTCTTTACATGCAAATTTTAATATATACAAAGTTTTCATCATTTTTTTTATTAATTTTTTTCATATTTTATTTATTGAACCTAATGTAAAAAAGTTTGTTTTTAAGTTTTTTTTAATCATATTTTGCTATTAGTTCTATAAGGAAAAAACCTGATATTTTTTTTTAATAATAATGGGTTCATTGTTAAGATGTCATGAGTACATGAGAAATTTTATTAAGCAGCAGATGACAGGCATTTCTTATTATATGTAAATATAGGGTAGTATTAATCTTAAACCTCCTCCTCATCTGCAAATCGATAGTGGGCCAAGCAAAGCAACCCGCTAGGCATAACTACTTTATAATTAACTGGGCTTTATATAATATAATGTAGAACCATCTTTATCATATTAAAATAATAAAAACAAACGTATATATATTGTTATGCTACTTTACCTGTTTCTAAGATACTATTATCTAAAAGTATAATAAACTTATTACAATAAAATAAAAATTGAAAATGGATCTACTTCAAAAACTTGATTACTTGTTAAATAATGATATGACAAATTGTTATGTTAATGATGAATTTTATAATAAAATAATGAAAATTGATGTATTAGAGGAAAATGTTGCAGAAAAAGAAGATGATGCAAAATCAATGATAAAAAACAGTGTAACTATAACTCAATTAGATTCAGAGCATGATAGTAATGAAGAATTTCAGGAATGTTTTGTTAATTATACAGATCAAAGAAAGGATTGTAATGAAGATGATGAAAACAGTAATGAGGATGAGGTTTTATTTGATATTAATGACAGTGAATCGATTGAACAGTTTTTAAATGACTGTGATAAAATATCAGATGATAATACTGATAATGAATACGAAAAAGTTAAAATGATTCAATCTAATACTGAACAACAAAATGACCACCCATCAAATGGCAATAACGTTACGATAATACAAGAAAATGTAAATAATTGTCAAGATGATAACAATTTTCCACAGGAACATCATTACATTACTGAGGAAAATCATGAAATGATGGGGGACTATGAAATTAATAATGTTTTCAAAATTATGTTGGATGAAAATAAAAGTAATCAAGAAGGTACGATCGAGTATAATACAACCAATAATCAAATTGAACCAGGCTTAGAAACATTACAGAACAGAATTAACATGTTATGGAAAGAAATGGAAGAAATGCAGAAGCAGTTAAAAGAAGAGAAACAACTTTTAAAGGTAGAAATGTGTGAAGTTAAAAAAATGATAAGCGACTGCGATCATGTTGAAAATAAAGAAAAACCACAGATAATAAATGATGATAATGTTAGTAATAAATTAAATCTAAATGGCAATAAAATTGATGCAGTTACAACAAAAATAAATAATAAATCAATGGAAAGTAAAATGACAAATACATTTATATCAGCAAATACAGAGGCAAAAATTAATGCAAAAAGAGAAATACTAAAGAGAATACAAGCAAAACAAGAATCTGATGCAGATAAATTTAATAGAAAATTAAAAGAAGTAGAGGAATTATGCGCGTTAGAAATGAAAAAAGTATCAAATATAATTTCACAATTACATTTACTACAATATGAAAATAATATTTGCAATTGTAGCAACTTAATTAGAACTGATAATTTTATTTTCGACCGTGACTATCTTCATAAAACTACTACCCTTAGAAAACCATCAAATACAAGTCTACCTGATTTAAGTTCATTAACAAGAAAACTAAATAATGAAAACAAAGATAATACCACATGTTCATTAACAACAATAAAATCAAAAGACAAGTTTACAAATGGTTAACATTTTATTATTTGTAAAAAAAAAAAAATTCAAAAAAATTATACTATTATATAAATAAAATGCTACAATTTTATTTCAAATAATTATTTATTCTTTATGTATCAGCTAAAGGTCTGTGCTTGAATTTGGGTACCCAAATTCTTTTTTTTAAGATGGTAAATGAATTTAGTTAAATGAAAAAGACTGTCAGGCTTAACTGAGATTCAAACCAGAATCTTCTGAATGGAAGTCACGTTACTATTAGTACTTAACTAAATTTCTTTAAACAGGGTTTCCGATAGTATGTAAATAATAAATAAATTAAAAAAAATTTTTTTATTCCACCTTACCAGCATAAAGATGTAATTTTTTTCCTTCTCAAGATCTTTAGAGTTTTTTTTTTTTTAAACAATCATCAGGAGATTAAAATATTACAAGTAAAAAAATGAAAATTAACTTAGTCATGACTTCTTGAATCCATGTTGATGACAGTCTTGAGTGATGACTAAGTTAATTTTATTTTTTTGACTTGTAATATTTTAATCTCCTGATGATGGTTTAAAAAAGAAAAACCTGAAAGATATTCAGAAGGAAAAAAAAAATTACACATTTATGCTGGTAAGGTGGAATAAAAAATTTTTTTAAGTTTATTCACTACTTTACTATTGAGATTGACAAAGTAATATAACAATTATATATTTAAACTCCTGATGCTCAAGTCAATTATGCTCAACTAATAAAAATTATACTTTCATCAACAAATAATATCAGTTAGTACATAAGATATGTACACTAATCTAAGTAATGAAAAGGTGAGGGTTATTCACCTACTACTATGTTTTTACAATAATAATCTAACATTTAGATTATATATACAAACCATAATTGTCAATTTATTTTAACAGTTTCATCCAATCACCCATTAATGTAACTGTATACATCTTCCAAATTAGCAGTTTGATTCTTAAAAAAAAAAACTGTACATTATTTATTATAATAGCCAAGAACATGCTTTAATTAGAAAGAAAAAATGAATGAGATTGGTAAATGAAAATTGCCAGGAATCGAATCTGATCTAGAAACCAGTATACTAACAATCTAACCATTTAAAAATAATTTCAAGATTATGTAAACATTTTATTTCTAGATGTTTTTGAAACCAATTATGCAACATTTTCTTTAGCAGAACTGTTAATACAGGGTTGTGCAGAGGAAACGCATGTTTTTCAATATTGAATTACTGGGATACAATGGGTTGAAAATAATAAAAA
>JAAAKQ030143763.1:0-13159 GCA_010016005.3 Zanna intricata
CGCAAGCCACAGCCCTAAACAACAAAAATTGATATCAGCACAAGAAACTCTGAACGCACGAAACGGGGGTCAGAGTTAGCCTTTACCTGCAGTCCTCAACAGCCCTCGAAACGTTTAGTGTGTTAGCACTTATCGGGCAAGATGTCCTCCCCTCAGCCATCCTCGGAAAAACTTCTGGCCTCATCGGGGAACCTCAACCCAGCACGAGAATACCGGGCCGGTCGCTTTCCTCCGGCGCATATAGCCGTCCTTGCGGTCTGTTAGCCTAATACCGGTAAATCAGTGCAGTCCCTGTTTACAACATTAATCACCCTAACAAAAATACGGGCCGCCCTACCCTACGCGGAGTCCACCAGAACCTAAGCAAGGGAGCGCGACTCGAAGAGCCCCGCCCCTCTAGTCCTGAGGGCAGTCCGCAGCCTTACAAATCTGCTACTCAATACCACTCGACGAGCAAATCCGCCGCCAACCACCAAAGCACACCAACTATCCTGATTGAGGCTGGACCCCATACCGCTCCATCAACAAGACCTTCGCCCTTACATACGCCGGGCAGTCCTCATCCTTGCAAGAATGATTTGCTGGCTTTTTGATTGCTCTTGCAATTCGCACATCTTTTGCCTGTTTTGCCGGGCAGTCAGCGAGTTTATGCCCTTCCGTACTACAGTAGGAGCACACCTCTTTTACCTTGCAGTACCGAGCCACATGACCCAGACCGCAACACTTAAAGCACCTGCTTACATGAACGAAGTCTCGGATCTTGCACGACTGGTAATCCAAAAATACTCTACCTATCTCCAGAAACTGATCTCGCAATTCAAGGGTGGCCTCAACCACGTAATGAACATTAGAGCTCTCCCTCTTGCCAGTATTGAAAATAATCTTAAATCCGGCCCGAAACTCTTCCTCACTTAAACTTGTATTTTGCGTTCGAATAGCTGTTTCCACCAAGCCTCTGTCAAGTGCCCGCGGGACATCATATATGATGAGCCGCGGTTTCACCTTAGGCGCCGATACCTTCTTTATCGCATACTTTCCAGTCAGGCCGTTTTCAATCTTAGCTTCTGTTTCACTGTCTTCTGTCACAATGCGTAAGCCCTTAGAATTTTCTTTCATAGCCACTATACGTAACTTGTCATCACGCGGCTTCAAATCCCCAACTACCGCCTTTTTAAAATCCGTCGCCGCCACATCCGTGGGTTTGTCTATCAACAAAACTTTCGTCCGTCGCTTTGGTGGTGGTCTCCGTACAGCAAATGCGAAACTTCCCTGAGCACGACTCTGTTGCTGCTCTGGGACAGGTGCCAAAGAGCCTGCCAAAGCCTTACATCCATCGACATACCCTGCAACCGTTCTAACCTCCTAACTGTTTGTGCAAGCAAGTACCTCATCTTGCGCATGCGCTGAAAGAAAGTTCGCGGCATACTCATCTACGTTATCCTCTTTAAATATAAAATCTTCTACCTCACAAAACAAGACTTGGAACATATCCATCAGTGAAGCCACCCCTTCTTGCATTGTCTCTTCGGTCTCTAACTTACGACTAAGTCTTTCTATCAAAACATCACATCTCCGCGGAGAAGGCGGTTCACCCTCCACTTCTGACAATTCTTCAGTTCGCACCTGAAGTTTCCTGTTTTTGTTGACCGCCACAGCCTTTTCTTGTTGTTTACTATCCTCTACCTCCAGCCGCCGGCTAACCGACTTAGCCTCGCGAGCAGCCTGGCTACGGGTCACTGGCTGCGACGAAGACGCCATTTCTCCTTTCCCGAGATGATGGCCTCGGAGGTTGTTATACAGCCGCTGCCTTCTGCCCAGCTGAGCCCAGATGTTGCTTTTTCAATTTTGAAACTCCCTTGGCACCGTCCTCGTTCTCACTGGACGGGCAAGAATCACTACTGAATGATATGCTCATCGTTAGTAGTATTACAATACGAACAAATACAAATAAAACTTAAAAGCAATGATGCTTGTGTCACCCTTGTGACCTATAAACGAAAATAACTCTAACATGAGTGCCAGTATCGTTGGCCCACGTCCTTTACGAAAGCGGAATTTTTAAAATGAGCCTCGGATTACTGTCGACACCGTAAAAGGGATAACCCACGACCGACAGCCCTCCAACTAATTGCAGACCGACCAGTCTACCTTACGCTATAGCATGAAAGCCACAAAGCTGAAGAAATGAACCTCGACCGCCTGCAAGGGAAGTGGCTCCCGGTTCTATATTAATCCACGGAAAGGACAGCCGTACGCACGCTTCCACCGAGGGCCCTACGCCCGGGATAGCACCGGTGAGTCCACCGTACGCAGTGCACACCATCTGAGCACGTACGCCGGCCGCAACCCCGCTCATTACCACAATACCATCGCAGCACCAGGCTCCGACCAGGTTACCGGAGCGAACGACGGCCGGGGAGAGAAGGACGCTCGACGCCGCCAGCTACAAACCGCCGCCTCATCTGACCTAAGCCTTTACGAAGGGCGTGCCCATGCCGAAACACTTTGCAGAGGGTGGCTCTCTTACGGCACCGCCGCCCATACACCGCCGAAGCAACCCGCGCGCGGACACCCCCGGATTCCACCTGCCGTAGCTGAAGGACCCCGAACCAATGCGCACCGCGCGCGCGATGCCCACTTCCACGCCAACGCACCCTCTGTACACGCAGAGAATGCGTCGGGTTCACCTCATCTCGACGGTCAGATCGCGGCCCGTCGCCGAGCTAACGCCGACCAAGATAGCATGTCTTTCAAACATCGCAAACAACACTTCTGGTCGGGGGGGGGGAGGGGTAACCAATCTATTGCAATAATGTAATGTGCGAATTAGGTACTAACAAAAACAATAACAAAACCAAATGACTATTAATCACCAGTGACACAGAGCGTACAAACTGAATAAGCTAAGCAAACAACATTAAATAAAACCGACAACCAGCAAGTACCTTAAATAAATACGCATACGCGTTAGTTGGTTTCGCTTACTACAACAGAACTTTTCAAAACACACTGGCCCAAAAATCTTGAACATTAAAATAATTAACTTCAGTCACCAACAGTATTGGATAGGTTCCAACAGACCTTACATGAATAAAACGATTAACAATTAACATAATTGCATCTTGCGTACCGCAGCCCACTTTCTACGATCGCATACAAGTAAGCCGGAGTATAACCAACACTTAATCATAAAACCAATAAATTACTGACTAGCCGTCAGACAAATACAAACATAAACGTAATTCAAAACACATCAAAGGTTGAATGATTTGATTGCACTTCAATTCGAGGCACATAGGAATATATCATTTGCTTTTATTACAAAGAGGTGGGCCACCACTGGACACAGTAGACTAACGATGGAGCTTGACTTAAACACACCGATTAAAAATGGATGACTGAATGATAGAAAGCTTCCACCATCTGTAGAGTGGGAGCCAAATAGTCTGTGCAGACAAATAAGCCACACAACCACATTCAGATCAGAACTTGGTAGAAGTGCAAAATGTATACAAATCGGTTACCCAACGGGTATTAGACAGAACTCTCAGCATGTCTAACATTTTATTTTCAGTTACTTCAAATGTATTACCCATATTAGTCATTGGTCAAAATATATACTTAGAAATCTAACCCGCATGCTTATCTCAACTGGTTCACCATGTAAATATAGCTGAGGGTCAACATGATCCTCAACCGAGAAAAGCAAATGCATTTCGTTTTTTTTTTTAATAGGGAAAATGTGAATCCTGTAGATTTTAAGTGGGATATTGTTTTGAAGCAGCCTCACTTGTAGCTAACATTCTACATGTAAAAAAATAGAAAAATCACCTACAAATAAAGAATACAACAGGTTTTTGCACGAAGCTTGTTCGTGCAAAAACCATAGCCATAGTTTGTTTGCCATAGCCTATTAGGGCTATGGCAAACAAAGTAACACTGAGGTCATAGCTGAGCTTATCTTATTTTTTTTCCTTTCTACAAATAAAAATGCTTTCAAGGAAATTCCCCTTCAGTTGATTAAAATTAAAAATTAATTACACATTAAAACAATAATAAAACACTGAACATATTACATCTATGACTTAATACAAACAGTCAAATAATTAATTAAAATTTTCAAAAACTTTAAAATTTAAACAAGTTTGAGGCCAGCCATTAAATACAGAACGTACTAATACAATATTAATTTTACCTAATATTAACAAAAGCTCAGTGATACAGAGTAACTGGATCGAAGGTACAACCAACCATGTCGGAGAGGTATCTATTGAGAGTCAGACTAAGGAATGATTCCTGAAAGAGGGCAGCAGCTCTTTCAGTAGTTGTTAAGGGTGTAGGTCAGGAGGAGCTTAAACGGCCATAGCAACACACTCAACCTTTTGAGTACTGCGCAGCTGTAAGCAATGAAAACTATAGCTGTTTTTTTTTCCAAGAAAATGTTGCTCTCTGCATTTTCATAAACAAAGATGGAGGTGCCTTCCTCGGTAAAAAAATTTCTAGAGGTAAACTAGTCCCCTGTTTGGATCTCTGGGTGGGGCCTACTAAGGAAGGAGTCACCAGAAAATTAAAAAATAACATTCTATGAGTCAGAGCATGGAATGTTAGACCTCTAAAAAGGGTTGATAGTTAGAAAATTTAAAATGGGAAATCGGTAGGTTAAATGTAGATGTAATAGGAAATTAGCGAGGTTCAATGGGAAGAGGAAAACGACTTTTGGTCACATGATTTTAGAATAATTAACTCAGCAACAAATAAAGGGCAGGCAGGAGTAGGTTTCATAATGAACATGAGGATAGGGATGGGAGTAGAGTACTTCAAACAGCTTAGTGATAGAGTCTTTGTAATAAGGATAAAATCAAAACCTAAGTCAACAACAATTGTTAACAGTCTATATGTCGACAAGTGCCCATGATGATGATGAGATGAGTGTATATACGAAGAAATTGACGAAGCAATTAAGTATGTAAAAGGGGATGAAAATTTAATAATTTGACTTAAACGGTTAATTTAGTTAGTAATAATTAGTTAATTTAGTTTAAATAGTTAATTTAATAATAGAGATTGGAATGCATGAATCAGAAAAGACAAGGAAGGAAATATTGTGGGTGAATACAGACTGGGCAAAAGGAATGAAAGAGGCGACAGACTTTTGAGTTTTGCACAATGTATAATTTAGTAATTGCAAACACCCATTTTAAAAATCATAATAGAAGAATATACATATGGAAAAAACCTGGTGATACTGCTAGGTATCAGGTAGATTACATCATGGTTAAACAATCATTTAGAAATCAACTCCTCGACTGCAAAGCATATCCTGGAGTAGACATTGATAGCAACCATAATTTACTGATAATGAAATGTAGATTGCAGTTTAAAAATATGAAGAAAAGGCATCAGATGTATTGTTGAAATTTAGAGAAGCTTGAGAAAGAGGAGGTAAAAAAGAATTTCGAGGAGGACATCACAATAGGTCTGAGTGTTAAATAAAGATGGTATGCAGATTTATAATACGAAAGAATAGGTTGATAGGTGGTTGGAATATATTGAAGAGTTATATGGAGGAAATAAATTAAAAACTGATGTTATTGAAAAAGAAGAGGAAGTCGAAGAGGATGAAAAAGCAGATACAATACTGAAATTTAAATTTAATAGAGTGTAAAATGATCTGGCAGATCTTTTTACGCTCTATTAAGATAAACGGAATACCAATAGAATTACAGCGCAGTGCAGGCGAAGAAGCATTAGATAGATTATACAAACTAGTGTGTAATATTTATGAAAAAGGGGAAGTTCTGTCAGACTTCAAAAAGAATGTTATTGTCATGATTCCAAAGAAAGCAGATGCAGATAAATGTGAAGAATACAGAATAATTAGCTTAACTACTCATCTGTCAAAAATCTTAACTAGAATTCTACAGAGAATTGAGAGGAGAGTGGATTTAGTGTTAGAAGAAGACCAATTTGGTTTCAGGAAAGGTATAGGAACAAGAGAAGCATTTTAGCACTCAGATTAATAGTAGAAGGAAGATAAAAGAAAAACAGACCGACATACATGGCATTTATAGATTTAGAAAAAAACATTTGATAACGTAGACTGGAATAAATTAATTTATTTTATTTTATTTGCTAATAATTCTAACAGAGAGTAAAAAAGATTAATGAGAAACTTTGAATGGCATGAATGAAGTCCTACGCAACTACCGCATGAAAATAAACAAGAACAAAACAAAAGTAATTAAATGTAGTAGAAATAATGTAGATGGATTGCTGAATATAAAAATAGGAAGAGAAAAGATTACTGAGGTATACTAAAGATGGATGGGCGGAAGCAGGAGCAATATAAAATGTCAAACAGCACAGGTGTAACAAGCTTTCAGTTAGAAATATAATTTGCTTACATAAAAAATTAATTTAAACATCAGGAAAACATTTCTGAAAGTATACGTTTGGAGCATAGTTTTATATGGAAGTGAAACTTGGATGATTGGAGTACCTGAGAAAAAAAGATTACAAGCTTTTGAAAAGTGGTGTTACAGGAGAATGTTAAAAATCAGATGGGTGGATAAAGTGACAAATGAAGAGTTGTTGCAGAAAATTGATGATAAAAGAAGCATTTGGAAAAATATGGTTAAAAGAAGAGTCAAACTTATAGGCCACATATTAAGGCATCCTGGAATAGTTGCTTTGATAATGAAGGTACAGATAGATGGGAAAAATTGTGCAGGCAGGCAATGTTTGGAATTTGTAAAACAAATTGTCAGGGACATAGGATGTAGGAGGTATACTGAAATGAAATGACTGGTACAAGATAGGGAATCTTGGAGAGCTGCATCAAACCAGTCAAATGAGTGAAGACAACAAAAAAAAATGTAATAATATTATGTTAGTATTTTATTAATGTTTTAATGTGTAATTAATTTTTAATTTTAATCAATTGGTGATGAGGAATTTCTTTGAAAGCCTTTTGATATATAGAAAAGAAAAATAAAAGAAGAAAATTAATAAGATAGGTAAGAGCTCCTAGTGAGTCTGTACTTTGGTGGAGTGTGCTGAATTTTTTAGTGGTAGGCCCACCTAAATGAATAGCCCTTGTAGATTGTGTTTATCCTTCCCAAGACTAATTCCTCTTTTCTTTTACTTATATCTACTAATGCTTCACTAATATATCGATAACATTAAATGTAAAAGTAACAGTACATTTCTGTGTTGTAATCATGTATACACTGCATGACTACACTCTGTCAATTGTACAACACACTACAGGAAAAATAACTACAGTAATATGGAGTAAACAATTATACACAGAAGGTCCCAGAAATTGTTTACTCAGTTTGAAGTTGCTACGCTCTGGTAGCAGACATCAAAACCAACTAACTATATTAATGTATTCTAGCAGGAGATAACAGGTCACAATCCGAGACTGTACCCACCCACACCATATCAACTGCTATACACAGCAAATAATATATAAATCCATGATTGTCATATGTAAGATATATGTGCACAAACTGGGTTATAGAACTGACATCTGATCGGTCAATTTCCTGTATTCTATTTATAGATGTCACTGATTACAAAAAGTTACTTTTAATATTTATTGAAAAATGAGAGTCAGAAGAGATCACCAGCATTGGCAATACATGTGATAGCATCCACAGCATCCCAAATACTAATACTTTTATTATTAGCTATATCAACATGATTGATACTGTTAAATAATTAAAAAAAAAAACCTAAAATGCATTACTAATTTAGAATTTAATTATTTAATTATTGATCCTAATTTATTAAAGCAATCTATCTATAAGTTAGTAACTACATTACAATAATTATTTTTGGCATTAAATCTGAACATGTAAACATGTTAACATATTAATTAAACCAAATTAGATAACAATTTTTAGCATATAATTAAATAATTTCTTGATTGGTATGAAGAGTATGATTAAAATACTAAAAAAACAAATGTAAAAACAACTCACTTCCTAAATCTTTGTTCATTACAACTGTTTTTTTTTTTTTTGTTTCAACAATTAATACAAAGATTATCTACAAAAAATTCTTAATTAATCTTACTTCATTTGTGGCTGGGTTATGTAAATCGATCCATTCTGATGCCTGCGATTCGATCATTTTACCATCAATGAAAAGTTTTGTAGTCGATAAACCTGCATGTTGCAATCTAATACAGTGGTGTAAAATCTGAAAATTGACAAAATGAATACCGATTAAGAAGAAGGATAAATACAGATGTATAAAAAAACATTAACATCTGAAGTGTATCGCTAACACTTTTTTTTTTCAAAAAATCTTCAATTAGATTCAATTTTTTCAACATGGCCTCGTTAGTATAATCATAATTTGATAAAAAATAGGTTCCTACTTACCAATAATATTTTATTATGTGCTGCCCTAGCACTTTTGGAGTAATTACTCCATCTTCAGGGGCATCCAAAACTATGAACTTTCAACTATATTTGATACATGTGAAAATAAAATAAAAATTGTTATTATCATAACACTCGGTTGTCATTAAAATAAGTTTGGGTGTTAAATAAAAAAAAAAAACCATCATCTCAGTATGACTGTCAATGAAATATGAATTAGAGTATTAATGACCTATCGCAGCACAATATTGTTGTTAAGCAAGAATATATTTTTTATCAAATCTTCAATTAATTATTTCTCAATCTGATAAAAGAACTGAAGACCTTCTTATTGATACATTCAACACATGTTAACATAAGAAAAGAACTTAACTTATGACAGTCTCAAAACAAATAATATAATATAATTTTTGTAACAACATACTTAAAGAAACTAGAATTCACTATCTCCAAAAAATTTCAATTTTCTTAAATGCTTTTATAAGCATTTAATAATTTGTAAAAGAATAATAATTTTTCTATTGAAGAGTGTATTTTTAAAATTTAAACTTATCTCTGTATAATTTTATTTTCTTGAAGTGACCACCTTAAGTCCACAATAAATCTTATCATATTTTCTCTTTTGATTTCCTTTCTTCCCGATACTTCTTCCAATGTTCTCAATGCTTTCACTTTCTCTCTTCAGACCGACTGTAGTAAAATATATATTTTTTTTGTTTTTCCTGGAAAACCTTTTTTCTAAAATAATATTTATAAACCTATTTATTTTTAAGATTATTTCTTCAGTGATATTTAGTTCTCTCATACCCTTTAAATTTTCATTACCTTTATCATTTTTAATTTTTAGTTTCTTTTATTATAGATGAAATTAAGAATTCATTCAGTCAGTTTTTTATCTAAAAACATGTCAAAAAAGAAATCAGTCTTGTTTTCCTTATAACAACTGAAAGCTATTATTAAATTAATAAAGCTCTTCATTTTTTTAATCATCCATTTATTCTCTTCAGTTTTAATCGCCCAATATTTTTCTCTCTTTGTTTCTAGCTCTTCAATTTTGCCTATCTTATTCACGCATAAACCCCTTCAAGGCACACAAACATTTAGATCTAATAACTGTATTATAATGCCTAATTTTTGTTTTTCTGGAAATTGATTTTTTATTGTATAACAACTTTGTTAACCGATAC
Source organism: Zanna intricata (assembly GCA_010016005.3). Classification (NCBI taxonomy): domain Eukaryota; kingdom Metazoa; phylum Arthropoda; class Insecta; order Hemiptera; family Fulgoridae; genus Zanna; species Zanna intricata. The sequence goes on from JAAAKQ030143763.1 coordinate 9,581, forward strand.
ACAAAAACCATTTCAATACCTCTTAATTCAATCAATTTTTTATCTAAAGCATAGGATTTAATTATTTCACACAGATATTTAAATTTATTCACTTTATTAATTTTTCCATATTCATCTTTTTAACTCTTTTTGGAGCATTTTTAATAGTTGTCAAAAAATAAATTTGTAATTTGTTTTTTCAGCAAACATTTTTAACACATTAATTTGAATTTCTGCAGTTTTAATATCCAGGGAAGAATTGCCACATCTTTATAAAGGCCAAAAAATTGATTTTGAGATTATTACTACTAACTAGTTTCACATTTTCTAACCTTAAAATTCTCATTTGTCCGTTCCATTCCCTAATTCTTTTTCAAAACTTTGTTAAAACAATAACGGTGATAGTCAAATCCCCTTGCCTCACACCTGTTTTGATTTCAAAAGGTTGAGCTTAGGCCTTGAAATTTTATTTTTAACAAAGTATTTCTAAGAGTTTCTTTTACTAAATCCAATTCCCCTAATATGTTAAACAAAGCTTTTCTACCTATTGAATCATAGGCCTTTCTAAAATCCATAAAACCAATTACATTATTTTTACCCCTTTTACATTAATAATGAATAAGTGTTTTTAAACTAAAAACTGCTCTCAACAAGACCATCCCTTTTCGAAACCAACCAGGAATTTTCCGATTTCTTTCTGTCTGTTTAGCCTCTGGCACCACCATAAGGTATTACTTCAGAGGATGAATGAGGATGATATGTATGAACATAAATGAAGTATAGTTTTGTACAGTTTCCGGACGACCATTCCTGTGAAGTGTGATTAATTAAAACCCGACCACCAAAGAACACTGTTATCAACAATCTAGTACAGAATTTTCCAATTTGAGAGTGTAATTTTTTTTTCCATATTTAACTATTTTTTTAGAAAATTTTATAAGTTACAGAGACAGTATAGAGATGTCTATTGTTATTTGTCTTTTTTTCTCACCTTTTTTATGGAGAAGATGTATGAGAGCACTTTCCCGGTCATAAGGAATTTTTTCCTCTTACCAGTTTTGAACAAATAACTTTTCTAAGCTTTCAACTAGCTTTTACTATTATTTTATTGTCTGTAAAATCATATCATCTGCTAAATCAATATGAAAATAATCTGGGCTGAGTACAAAATAAAAATTGAATTTAATGTATTTCACTATCTGATTATTTGAAATACAACACTAACAAAAAGGAAATCAATAAAAAGAATAAATTATACTACTATTGTGTTGTTACTTACCTATTTACTGTACACTTAGATGGATATTTACTGTACTGTATACTTAGATGGTAACATAACTGAAGACTTTAAATACTTATTTTAGAAAAAAATTAAAAATTTACCCAACAGATCTAAAGTTCAATAAAATCGCTATAATGAAAATAAAATTTAAAAATAGTTAAAATAGTAATGGAATATACATGAGATTCTGTTTAATTTTTATTATATCTACCAAAAAACATATCGATTTTTAATTTCAGGACATGAAAAGAAGTCTGTCAGATCATTCTTTGTGAACAATATAAATGCGTCACATGGACTGATATTTGGAAAATTAATTATATTAACTCATCCCTGTTATCTTTGCTAAATAGAATTGTCATTCATTTTAAAAAAAAATAAAAATCCAGCTCTATCAAACCAGGCAACAGAACTGTTGCCATTTTTGTATAACTTAAGACATAATATTTCAGCTTAAGAGAAAGAGCTGAAATTATATTAACATTGCAATTTTTAATAAATTACCAAACCATTAAAAAGCTTTTCACAAATTGAATTAAAATACAATTAACAAATTTTCTTTCACTGAAACAACAGTACTCTGTACATGAATTTTTTTTTAAATGTCAATTTCAACTTCTTAAGAGCCCTAAACAGCTTCTTAAAAGTGCATCTGTTCAATGCATATGTAAAATGTGTTTAAGTATTTTCAATAATGCCTTCTGAAGTGTGAATTATTTTGTAATTGTTATTTCTTTTATATTTAATATCTTCATGAATTTAATGTATTTACTTATTATTATTTATGTGTTTATATTTTAAACAATATGAAATTAAACTACATTTATTTTTTATTTTATAATTTATATTTTTATATTTTAATTGGCAACTGTATGACAATGTACTATTATGTATTCATACGAATAAAATATATGATCATTTATTTTATTTAACCATCATGTGACACTCACATAAATTGTTGAAGATTTTCTGAATAAATATAGGAGAGAAAATGGATGATAACTGATCAAAATACAAAAGGATTTAAATTGAACATTTCATCAAAAACATTGAGGAAAACATGAAAATGAAGATGCACAGAATAATAGAGACCCATGTCAATCATGTTTGCCATTACCTCCCAGTAGTCTATTTTCTGAATGAATTTGTTTACGGTTGCTTCATTATTAGTAATTTTTTTATCTTATAATTAACTGTATACATCCTTGACAAGATCTAAATAATATACTATTATGAACCCATCAGAATACAACATTTATTAATTTGTATTTTTTGTAATGGTAACGTTTCTTTTAAACAAATATTTCTCTTAACTACCATCAATGTAGATAGTAGGACTGCTATATATATTTTTTCTTACATCTTTTTGAACCATATTTCACTTTTTTTGTTCATCAATTTCATTATCTTTGGTCAAATACACCTTCATTCCATTTAATTATTTAATAAAACTACTATACAAAGATGAATTAAGTTAACTTATATTTTACAACACTACATGTAAAGTTAATGATCAACGTACGAGTAAAAAGGGAGGCAGCTAAAAATTCATTATCACACTATTAATGTCTTCAAATAATGGACTCTTTAAAAACAGTCTATAAAATAACAAATACTGCTAAGCAATCTGTTCAATCCAAAATCTATAAAGTTATGGATCTACTGTCACCTCTCACCAAATCATTTAATTTCGGTTAATATCTTTTTAGTAATTCTTATATTTTCATAAAAATAATTGAAATATAGTAATACATAATGCTATCTAAAAATATATCTTAAATCGTATCAAACAAACTAACCTGTATTAAAATAATAAATATGACAAAGTTATTGTGCAAACATTGGAAATGCAGACAGCACTAATCACAAACATAAACAGGGAAGGGTAGGATTATGCTTATAATCAAAGACAGCAAGTACTGTGGAAGAATGAGTTTATGATAATAAAACTTACTTGAATAAACAGTAATAAAAACATGGAATGGTTCAATTTTACCACAACGGTAAAACCCTTCCATCCCCCTTGGTTTATCCTAGCAAACGAATTAGTGCCTACCAATAATTCATTGAAACAAAGCACTGGCATACTCCATCTATCTTTAAAGTACAAAACAATTAATGTTGCAATTAATATTATTAAAAACTTGCTTTAGCTGTTACAGTAACTCTCTTTTATCTGTTTAGCCTTCGGAACTACCGTTAAAGTATTACTTCAGAGGATGAATGAGGATGATGTGTATAAATGAGAATGAAGTGTAGTCTTGTACAATATCAGGTCGACCACTCCTGAGAAGTGTGGTTAATTGAAACCCAACCAC
>JAAAKQ030143774.1:0-13158 GCA_010016005.3 Zanna intricata
TCTTGGAAAAAATACAGCTGTAGTTTTCCATTGCTTTCAGCTGCGCAGTACTCAAAAGATTGAGTGATGTTGCTATGTCCTTTTGACCTACGCCCTCAACAACTACTGAAAGAGCTGCTGCCCCCTTTCAGGAATCTTAGTCTGACTGTCAACAGGTACCTCTCCGACATGGTTGCACCTTCGGTCCAGCTACTCTGTATCCCTGAGCACGCAAGCTCCCCCACCATTTGCAAGGTCTCATGATTCGTAGAGGGAGTTTTAAGTAATAAAATTTCAAAATAAACACAGATAAATATTCCGTGGATTTGTTCCCGTGTACTTATCTTGTTCCTGTGTACTTAATTAATTGTTCTTAATTGTTCCTGTGTACTTATCTTGTTAGGAAAGTTAATTTTTTTACGATGCAAATTGAAATAAATTTATCTTTAAAAAGATAAAAATCTACGTATTCTACTCGACCCATATGTTTGTTTGGGCATAAGTTTTTTTTTTTTATTAATCAGAGTGAAATAAATCTTGTTGCAATCGACGCAGCTGCTTTTATCAGTGGTACAGTGATGTTGAAAACATCTTATAGACCAATGAATCGATCTGAAAATTGACCAAAAAAAAATAGTTTTCCATTTCAGCGCGTGTTTAGGAAGACTGGGATTCCTGTTATTGTATTATGTACGTACGAGTCACGTTAGATGATGTTACATGGTCTTCTATTGGACAGGTAATATGAGTTTCAGCACAAGATACTTAGCACCGTTAATAAAATCATCAGAAATCGATATATCTCATCTTAAACCTTTTAGATCAAATATATATTATATAAAATACATGTATGCTTATAATATATATAGAATAAGAGGTGGGAGAAAAAACATCAATTATCCGTCGGTGATTCCCGATACAATTCTCTTTCTTTCTTTCTTTCTCTCTCTTTCGGTATACTTACGCATATGCGCACATACGTTTACATCAATATACAGTAAATAAAGACGTTGAGTCCAGTTTTCTTTCTTTCTCCCGCTCTTTTTCTCTCTTTCTGTATACCAGTACACATATATGTATACATTAATACAGTATAGAAAGACTGTTGTAGTCTATTAAGTCCTTTTGAATGAATAATAAGATACATTAGAATCAGTAATAGAATCAAATAAAATTATTAACCCGCGATTGGTACTCATTTGTTTAAGTTTTCACTTCTGTTGGCCAGTTCCGCGACTGGCTAACTTATTTTTTTTTGTTTTATTAATAATTAATACTTAGTTAAACAATAATATAACTTAAAATATGCAATACCTCATTTTTTCAATTTTAACATGTTATAAAATAGGTAAAGTTACCAGCTATAAGAAAATATTTATCTTATAGAATGACATAAGATAGAGCAATATTCTCACTCAAAACCAATAGTACATATGATCTGGGTAGCTTATCATGCTTTACAAATTTAGCTAGGAAGTCAACCATTCACTTACAAATTTAAACTTTACTGAAGTGAACTTGAATCAGCAACGAACCCTTTGATTAAGAAGACTGTGTTTTACTATTCTGTCTGATCTCTCTAATATGGTATTATTTTCGTATAATTCTAAGTTACAACTTCCTTGATCGTATACGTTATGTAAAGAGATTGTATCAGAGATCATACGGTAGTGAAATTGGAATTAAAATTGTAGATACCGCTTTCATCGGGTCCTTTCTGATTTAAAATAATAAATACTTTTTTTGCCACTTAAAATTATGCGAGGCTTTTACGTTTTTGCCTTAAAAATTTTAACTTTTGTAATATTTGAGATCAAATAATTTTCGTATCAAATTATTTCTTACGGGTTTATTTTATTTTTTTTATTTTTAAACACCCCTTCGGAAACCGGACCCGCCGTTAGGTATTACTCAGCCGCCGCGGGCTGTCGTGGCAGTAGTCTCTGCCCACCGTGTCTTTGCCACCATTTGGGGCAGTCCTATCGGGATCTGTCCAGTCTCATTGAAGCGCACCGATCCCCGCTTCTGGAATGCCGATGTGTCCCTCCACTGGGAAGTTACCCTATTGCTAATAGGTTAGGGACAGGAATCTTCACTTTCCGCGTCCCTCACATATCTCGAGGGTCTCTTTTGTCATCATCCACTCTTGCAGAACACCCTAGTCAGAAGAGCTACCTCCCTGGCACTACGTCGCCACGCTTCGGTCCTAGGCGTTCAGTTTTTTTTTTTTTCTTTTTAGGACATGTATTTATTGTTCACTAAGTCGTACATATCAGAACATATTAAAAATACACAATATAGTAAAATACAGTTTACATGTAAATAAAAATACTAACTTCAGGTACACTGGTGTCCCTGAACACGGCATATCAATATGGGCATTCTTACCTGTTGGCTAACAATCTTCTCCCTATTCCCTTCGGACTTCCTCCTTAGTCTTCAGGATGCTCGAAACCATCCTTACATCAATTCCCGTTCTCGACGTCCCGAACTTAACCTTACGGATTTATTAACTATTTTCTTGATTTTTTTATATTTTTTTCTCAGTATGGATTTTTTACATTCATATTGATCTCAATGTTTTCTCTTTTATGGAATCCTTTTAAGACCAATTAGAGTAATTTTTTTCCAACGAAATATTTGCAGAATTTCTTACGTTTATTCTTACAGTACTATTCGTTCATCCAATTTTCTCTATTGTTAATATTATTTCTTTTTTTAACTGAATTATGGCATTGGTTTCCATATTTTTTTACCATAAAAATATTGTATAATACCGATATATTCCATATTAGTATTACCATAAAATAAGAAATGTATATTTATATACAACCGCGCGTACAAGTTTGATGTGCATAACTTGTTGAAGAAAATAAATAATAACACAAATTAGAAAGTGAATTATGAAATAGTATATAGATAATAATTATTTTATGTAAATAGAAATAAGCTAAGAGAATACAAATTATAAATTCAAATTACAAACACTTGTTAGGATCATTTTTACCAGAAAACTTTTACTGATATATCATCATAAATTACTGGTCACATTCAACAAAAGTTTAATTTTCGAAGCGAACGTTTCTTGTAAAATGATTCATTCTGACTGCATCGCTTCTGAGTTAGTAAGCCTCATTGGTATGTATTATGTATAATACAATAGTCCCGAAGTACCACTGACATATATATGATAAATTAATATATTTAGATTACAAAAGGATACTTGTATATGATTTTAAATTACCTTATTTTCTAGTTTTTTATAGTGTTTATTTATCTTAGGTTGTTAGTCCTTTAATAAAGTACCGTATGATTTCAAGACGCCAGTTTTAGATTAATTTTTATGTTTTTGATTAGTATTAATAGATACTAAAAAATTTTTTATAAGTTGCCATGTTTTAATTCATGTTTAACCGAATAAATCTGTTATATTTAATAAATTATTATTAAGGGATTTTAATTCATGGGTAAATGATAGTTTTGGATTTTTTTTTTAATTTTATTAGAACTCTTCAATTTTATATAGCTGATAATTAAAATATTATTACAACTTCTCCTAATTATGTTTATTAGAAATTTATTACAGGATTACATATTCCAACAGGAAATATTCTAATTGAATACGAGGAAGATTTCATCATTTGTTTATTGGAATGAAATTTTGAGGTTTTATTGTAACATATTTTGAATATTAATTGTTATTATGAAAATTATTATTGTTTATAATTTAGGATAACTAAAAATAACTTTGATATAAGACGTTCAACTTTGTTTCTTTGATTTGTTTTAACAAAAAATAAAATTACAATTTACGACATATTGTATTCTAACACGTTTAATCAATGTACATTTATTATTATTTTTTTTAAATTTTTTTTGTTTCATACGGGCATCGACTGCTAAAGTCATTAGCCCACGTCACATTCTTTAAAAGATAACAAATAAATAAATCGCCGTAAGGATAGTCATATGTTAGGGTGTAAAGGACCCTAACATTTCTTTTAAAAAAACACTAAAAAAAAAAATATTGACGAACACACGTATTAAAAGTAATACTTACAGGGTATAAAGGGCCCTGATGATGTTTAAAAACGAAAAGTAAATTAACAAAAGAATACATTAACGTTACCAAATTATAAAATATCTTTATCCAAAGAATATATTATTATTAATATAATAATAAATTGGTTTTATGTCCACGGTGCATTCCGTCCTGTTATACTGGACGGAAGTGTGAGCCCAGGCATAACGATTCGAATGAAACCGGAAACGACTAGGCCAGGTGTAACATACCGCAGCTTTGCAAGTCACCTCCGCGTATCCGACGGTCTCCGAGCCTGCAGTACTGGTGGTTGCCGGCGTCATACCAATTACTCTTTTGGCAAGGGAGCGCCAAGCGGCTTACAGGAGGCGACGAGCAGGCGAAGACAGAGAAACCATCGCCAAGGAGGAACGGACTCTCACGTTTATCGTATGGCAAGAGACCTGGGACCACGAGACTAGAGGACGATAGACCGCAAGGCTTATCCCTCAAGTCTGACCGTGAACGGAGCGGCGGCTGAGGAGGTGGAGTACTACGTGATCCAGTTTCTAGCGGGTCACGGGAACTTCCGCGCTTATCTCCATGTCATAGGGAAAACACCATCTCCCGACTGCCTCTACGGCCCCGGTGTATGGGATGACGCCGAGCACACTTTTTTCAAATGTGCTTGGTGGGCGTCAGATCGAGGATCTCAGAGCGCTGAACCCCCGAAACTGTGGTTGCGATGATTCTCCGTAACCTGAGCAGCTGAGATAGTGTGGCTCGATTCGTCGGCAGCATTCTCAGGATGAAGAAGGATGTCTTGGATAGTCTTGAAAATTAGGTAGTGACCTTCTCAGGTTAGTACAGGACTTGTCCTGAAGTAATGTCATAAACCATTCCGGGTCGATTCCTGGTAGAAGGTGGGTGATTTTAGTCGGTAGTCTGCTGATGGTGATTGGAAATATCATCATCGGGATCCCGGATACTCCGTGCGTAAATGCATTTCCATCTCCCCTCCCCAAAAAAAAATTATTATTTAATAATTTTATTAATTAATAAACCGCCTAATCTTAGCCTAAGATTTTTTAAAAAATAAACATGAATTTTTATTGAGAATCTTTTCTGATGAATACCTTATTTTCTTGTGTGATACCAACATTGACACGAGCAAAAATATTGAAAAAAAAAATACTCGTGTGTATATATGTATATGTATATATATGTATATATATATATAACTGTGTTATGAGAATTTGCACATTGCAAATGTATTCACGAAGGGCTTTTTTGTACAACACTATAGGAATTAGAGATGGCATATTGGTTCAATCTACTACTGATCATGTTTTTATTAAAAATTGTAACATTCACTTCGAGTTAAATATTACTGTAATTAATTAGAAAATTACTGATCAGAATATAGTAGGTCTACTATTAAGAAAGTTTTTCAATGATGTTCGTGTAGATACAAAAAGTTTTATAATAAAAAAAAAAATTCGGATGAAATAATTAATTTTAAATGAGATGACATCTCGTGCAAAGGAGATATTAATGATTTTTATCAACAATTGGTTTCTGTATTTCCGAATTCTGACGATAATAACTCGCAGATTAAATCATGCAGCAAACTCATTAAATCTCATCGCAAAAATAAGACCTGGATTGCAATAGAGAATTCCTTTTACAGGTGGAAAAATTCTCCTTCAAATACTATTTATAAAAGTGACTGTAACAAAATCAGGATTAGGATTACTAAAATTATAAAATATCATAAAAGTTTCTATTTTAATTAAAAATGAAATTAAAGGATCTAATGATCTCAAAAAAACTTTGGCAGTTATTAATCTTTTAAGTGGGAAGTCTAGGAATAATCTCGATGATAGCATTTTAAAATACAGGAGTAATTTCGGAACTGAGAAAAATATTGTTAGTAGATTTGCTAAATCTTTCGCCTCAAAAGTTAAAAATATAATTTCAAAGTGCTGTTTTAAAATAGTGTAGAATCTGGCTATTAATGAAGTAAATTTTCATATAGCAACCCAATTATTCAACTGCATACATCCAAATTTCCAGGCTTTTGATAAGGGATAATCAGAGAACAACAAAAAACTATTAAATGAAACACTCAGTCAACCGATTGCTGTTTAATAAATTTTTCCATAAAAACAGGTATTTTTCTGATTTAGCAAGACCCATATTTTAACTGGGTGCTCGTTGTTCAGTAAACAATTATAAGTCTCTACGTATTTTCTCGGTAACTGTGAAAGTTTTTGAAATATATAAGGTAAATTGTTTAAATAAATACTTCCTACAGATTAGTATATTGAGTAAAGACCAGTTTGCTTTTCACAGAGGAAAGGATATTGGATATTTATTGACCGAATTTTTCGACTTAATAAACAAAGTAAATGCAAACTGCCACGTTCTTACGATTTGTTTAGACTTCAGTAAAGCTTTTGATACCTTCTGTCATGAAATCCTGCTTATTTGTTTAAGAAGAATAGGAATTGTAAGTCTTCTCCTTGACTAATTTCGTAGTTATTTATAACAACAAAAATTTGTGTTTAAAGTAAATAGTAATTTTAACGATCAGATAAATTGTAATTTTGGCGTACCACAAGGAAGTCACCTAGGCCCGATTTTATATCTAATTTATATTAATGAAATTTGAAACAATCTATCCCATAATTTAACTTTAATGTATGCTGATGATGCTGTAATTTTAGTTGCATTCAAAGACTTTCATACAGCAGCAGAACGATTTTAATAAATTTTAATATGGTCTCTTAATAAACAAGTTGTTGTAAACAAAACAAAAATTTTTTAAATACGCTCCAACATTTCGAATATGCTTAGATTAAGTCTGATTCCTTGCCTATATTAATTGAGCACAATTGCAAATGTCCCTTCAGACTCGGTATTAATAAAAAGTACACATATAGTTTTCTCGCTTTGAAAGTAAAAATTACGCCAATGATCTTTTAATTAGCTAGTATGTTTGTTTTTATATGGATGTTTTGGCTCAGGCCTGTTTTGTGCTTGGTGACTATGAACTTCCCTAAGAATTAATAAAGCCTTTCTTCAGAATCTCCAATCCACCAAAACATTTTTAATATTCCTATCACGTAAAGGTATCGCTTGAATAGTTACATAATATTATCTACCGCATAACGGAACTCTATTAACTATCTACGTGTCATTCATTACTAACTCATTCAAATGGAACGAAGTTTTCAATACCGATGTTTCTAACCACGCTATTTATTATCCAGTCACAAGATGTTTACTATTCTTCTAAGAAATCAAATCTTTAGTTTAATTCAATAGGAATATATAACAGTAAATTACAACTGGAAAGCATTAATCCCAATATAAATAAAAATTCTGAAAATAAATACGTAAACGTGTAAAAAGAAATTCCTATTTAAGTGATACATATTATTCATGTATTAAGCTGTAAAATGTAATCAAAAGAATACAGCATTATCAACGTTATCAGCAAGTGTCTACAAGAGAAGATGTATTGCTCGGCTGTTTTTTTGGATGTCTAGTAGGCCTTTGATTGAGTTAAGCATCCTGGCCTTATCTATAAACTGAAAAGAACAAGCAATGAAAATAAATCTTCTTCAACCGAATTGCTTGAGTCTTTACAAAAATAAAATCAAGACTTATCGTAAAATCAAGACTTGTCTGAAATTTTTGATACTGTAACAGATGTTTTTTCAAAATGACTTCTAAAAAGAAGAAATCTGCTGTTGTGAATCTGTTGTGTATTTTAAGAACCCATAACTTTATAAATAATATTCAGCTATTTTTTGCGAGAAGTGAAAATCTAACTATCGACAAAATAGTAATATAAATTTTGTTAGTAATCTAAATAGATTTCAAGTACATAACAACTGTGAAATCTTTCTGTAAAAATCTGATGTGGACACCATATAACTTGTAAGTCTATTAAATTACATATACAAAATATTTTTTTCCCGTCAGTTGTGAAGTTCGATTGGACAAAACCTCATTTAGCCTTTTCTATCTCCATTCTAGACTACATGATTTAATCAAATTTACCTTTCTTCCTCAAAACATCTTTAAATTTCTCAGTGTTAAGCCATTATAAATTATTTACAGGTAAAAATCTTTTCCCGTCACCAGACGACACCTGAAAATAATTGTAAGAAGGTAGAAACAATAAAAAGGATACAGTGAGGACGTGAGGGAATTTTCAAAGAGAAAATTCCAAATTCATTACTTCTCTAATATTATAGCATCACACTCCTGCACTTATAGATCTGAATATTCTGCAAAAACAACAAATATTGTCAAAAATAATATGAACCATTTCAACAAATAGTGTTTATGAAATCAAGCAAAATTTTAAATATTTTCCGTATATTGAATTCCTATGGGGATATTTAAACGTAATCTTCATAAGTTCCAGTCTTCAATAAAATAAAATATGTATTCACAAAACTACATGAAGTATTTCCAAACGATCCCATCTTCCCTAAGGAGTAACCGACTCCCTATAACTTGATAGAACAAGTCAACAAAAAGTCTATAAACTCTTTCACACACACACACGCACTCTCTCACTCTCTCTCTCTCTCTCTCTCTCTCTCTCTCTCTCTCACACTCTTTTCCCATCACCACCCTCTTCTCTCTATGTCTGTCTGTCCGTCCGTCCGTCCATCCGTCTCTCTATCTAACACACTCTCTCTTGCTTAATTTCAAAGAAATAGATGAAGACGTTTAAAAAATCTATCAATCAGAGTACTGACTCCTTTCTCATTATGATTTCATCACATCTTGTTCTATAACCATAACTGTTATATTGTTAACAATGTTTATGTAAAACAGTCCCCATGAGATCAACTGGGCACTCCTGATAAATCATATATATATATCTCATCGTCAGACACTATGTAATAAAAACAACAAAGCAGGATTAGCACTACATTCTCCACATAAACATGTACTTTTATTTCATTTATTTGACCAAGAATTTCCAAGTTTTATGAAAATATAAAAAGTTATGAACCTTCGGTCACTGCTGCAGACCCATTGTCAATGTTTATTTTACTTATAAATTTTAACAAATTCTGATATTGACAACATATGTACTTCTCTTCTTCCTTGTACGGCTATTAAATTACATATAAACGATTTTTTTTTAAAGGAAGAGTACATAAAATTATATTTCATTAACAACTTCTGATACTTTTCATTCCTTTTTTTATTGTTATTATTGAATTATACTAATCGTAATTTTTTTTTTACAATTAGAGGTTAATAATAATTATTAATAATTAATAATCATATATTTAATTTTTTTTAAATAAAAAGGAGACGAAATCTAATTTGTACCGATGTTTGTATACCCATTTAAGATCCAAATATTTCATAAATTAAACTTTTATTTGGCTATAACTATGGAACCAATGAAAATAAGTACAATTTATGATAATCAGTGAAAAGCACTCAATGAGGATTTATTACTGGAATTTGGGCTTTTTTAAACACTTTTGGTTCAGTCGATTACAATGAAAATGGATGGCACATAACTAGGTGTTATAAAAGTCGTAAATCCAAAATTTCAACATTCTACGGCTAATCATTTTTGAGTTCTCTTCTTTTTTTTTAATCTCCTGAATCATAATTAAGTATTACATCAGAGGATAGAGATGAATGATGTGTAGCGTGTGTGAAAATGCCATGCCTGACCGGGATTCGAAACCAGAAGTGTGGTTAATTGAAACCCAACCACCAAAGAACACCGATATCCATGATCTAGTATTCAAATCCGTAAAAAATTTTTATCTTTACTAGATCATTTTTGAGTTATACGAGATACATTCGAACGCACGTATAGACGTCACGCCGAAATTGGTCAAAATAGATTCATTGATGGTCAAAATGGATATTTCCGTTGAAATCTGAAAACATAAATTTTTCACGATTACAATACTTCCTTGTACTAAATACAACGAAGTAAAAATTAGTACGTTCCAGTGTACAGTCTTATTTACGATAAATTTTGTACTAGATCTTAGTTACTTTAAAATTGATTGAGATGATTTTATCATTTTTACGAGACGTGATGCATTAATTGTTTACGTTAGGGACCACCACCTTTTTTTTTCTTTCAAAATAAAAAATTTTCATTCATGATTAAAATTTATAACAAAGCTTATAGGCACAGTGCAAAAGCTTCAAGCTTAAACTGCGATATTATCATCAAGCAAAAATTTAATGAGTATTTAAAGTTTAAAAAATAATTAAAAAGTATTTAAAGTTTAAAAACAATAAACTTGAGTAAGATAATTTTACAAATCTTTACCGGAAGAAACCAACTGTACAATAAGAATCCCTAAAAATTTGTAAATTTCATTTACTACCCAAGTTCATCGATAAGTTATAACATAATTCTTTAAAGTTTATTTTATTTCTAAAAAAGGTAAGACCAATTAATTTCCCGAACCTCTTATTAATGGTTTTAAATTGCATACTCACCAGAATAAAGAATATAACCGGTTGTTTTAATTTTCGTTATTACAGAAAACATCACAAATCCCTTTCAAAATCGCGTATATTGCGATTTACAGTGTGCAGTATATTAAACATAGTTCTAAACGTTTGAATATCATGATGCAAAATATTGACGTTAGTTGCAGCATATCAACGCTTTAAGGAAATTACTAGATCGATTGATTATTCTCATTGTTTCATAAATTTTAATTGATTGGATAATTAAGTAATCTCGTAGTCGATTAAACATTAATAACCTAATCTTTATTAATTAACAAGTTATACCAATTGATATGAGTAGAATTAGTCGCTACTTTATGTATACACTAAATATAATTAATGATACTTGTATTAATTAGCGATATAGTAATATACTTTTTTGCAATATAAACGGATGTGATGTAATTGAGCGTATCCTTGCAAGTTTCCGAACACAACGACGGTATGATGTAAGGAAGTACGGCAAGGCACCGTCCACCTAAAAAAAATTATTAAAAAAAAGTTTTTTTTTTATTTAAAAAAAAATTATTATGTTTTGTTGTGTATTCGTTATATAAAATTTTTGTGGACAATCTACATTAATTTTGCGTTGTCTTGATAGTTGTTTTGCGAGTATTCCGTGTCGGTTGTTCGCATCCTTTATCGGATCGGGTGAAGTTGTTAGGAGGCTTGTGCATCCCTAAGTAATGCCGTGCGGCGGTTATAGCGTGCTTAGGGTTTACTCTAATAAAAGAGGGAGGGTTTTAGTCTGTAGTCTGCTGGTGGTGATTGGATGAGACCACTAGCAGGAAAAAAAATTTAACCTAATGGATTTTTCCGATGTTAAATTTTATTTTGTATCATATCAATTACCTTCCTGCTAAGTAAAATTACTTACAATTTAAAAGTGAGATTCCTCTACTATTATTATGGTAGATCACAAGCAATCCTTACGCAATTCACTTACCCCCTTGACTCAAAAAACAATGTTAATCATACCCCAATATTGAATATTGAATGTGGATTTTGAGATCTCGATATGAACAAAATAAGATGGACGAATAAAGGAAGGTGTGAGGAAGTAATGAATAGGATTAAAGAAGAAAGAACTCTTATGCAGAAAGTGCACAAAAGAAAAGGAAACTGGTTAAAAGAAGGATAAAGTAAACCAAAACTGTTCTTTTCAGTACCTCTACGATTTTAAGATTTCCTAAGTAGCCTAATCGTCATTGTTATAAGCTACGGCAGCTAGCAGATGAAATGATTGTTTCAGGTGACCCAATGCTTACCACCCCCGCGATTGATTTATACTGTTAATACCAAATTCCGTTCAATGAAAAATTGAAGTATACGTAAACTTAACGATGAGACGAAGATTAGAAGTTACAAGAGAACGAAGGAGAACGTTTAGGATTCCTCCTTCAAACAGACAAAAGAAAGGAAAGAAATAAATGACGTAAGGGACTTGCCACGTGGCCAACACCAGATGATGGAAGGTAATCAAAAAATCTGTAATGCCTGTGGAAGAGATGCCTACTAATAATCATCTCCATAGTTAATGAAACTATGCCGAATTTAACGGGTTTTATGGGACGACCTTTCATCAGGAGGTCTCGAGTTCGAATCTTGGTCAGACATAGCATTTTCACACAATACAAAATTGACATTTCATTTCATCCTCTGAAGGAATTTTTTCACCGGTACCCCCGTAGGTGGTACCGGTGAAAAAATTACACCATTAAATATTATTCCTGGTTTAAAATTACAATCTTCCTACCAATCTAATAATTTATTTTCTTTAGGGTAAGCAATCAAATTACGAGTCAAAAATCAAGAAAAGTGAAATGAAAATTTTGTAAAATGTAGGAAAATATCTTTTGAGAAGACAAGCAGTTTAATAATTAATAATTAATTCTAAATAAAACATTTTATTTTAAAACAAATGTGATTTTTATTTAAAATAAGAATCAAATGAAATTGCTAGGAGATCCCTTAAAAAAGATATAAATAATAAATTAAAATAGCCATGACAATAAAAATCGAATTTTTTTTTTAAAGTAAATGTAAATAATAATAAAAATAAGACGTTATGGTGAAAGTGTAAAAGTCTCTTAACTAAACACGATAAAATAACTAAAAAAGACAAAGTAAAAAGTTAAAAAAGACAAAACATCTTATCGTTTACGTAATAAATCACTATCTATCGAGATAAAACATAAATTAGCTGACAGTAGAAACTTTGATTATCCCCTCCATGTTAGACAAAGCTCTTACTAGTATTACAAGAAAGCCGGCCTCCGTGGTGCGAGTGGAAGAATCTCAGCCTTTCATCCAGAGGTCCCGGGTTCGAATCCTGGTCAGGCTAGGCATTTTTCACACACCCTACAATTCATTCATCTCATCCTCTGAAGATATACCTTAACGGTGGTTCCGGAGATTAAAAAAAAAAGAAAAGAAAAGAAAGTATTACAAAAAAATCTGATTTGTACACCATATAAAATTTCCTTATACGAAAATCCAAAAATAATACGATTATAAAATATAATCTTATATATATAAAGCTGCATGGGTCACTCACTGACTGACTGACTGACTGACTGACTGACTGACTGATTGACATTAATTCTAACCCATAAGGAGGCCTCGGAGCG
>JAAAKQ030143785.1:0-13158 GCA_010016005.3 Zanna intricata
AAAAAAAAAAAAAATCAAATTCAGAGGCATCACAAATTCTTAACAGATAGTGTTTTCTATACTTTTCATTCGAAATAGATATTATTATCAGATTCATTGATATAACTTCTTCAATAACTACTTCACGATTAACATGATTGAGGAAAGTTTATTATGATACAAAAACACACTTTTATTTTTTAGCATGTTCACTCAAGTTACACGTATTTGAATTTTTGTTCGTAACATCTGTTTTTTTCCTTTTGTTTTATTTCTCAAAACTAAACATACGTGTAGTTTTATTAATAACTATGATACAATAATATTAAATTCTCATAATAATAAAATCTACCATCGTGTATAAAATGACAGGATCTAGGTGGAGTGATAGCTGAAAGAAAGTCAGACCCTTTTCAAAAATCGAACCTTAGACAGATGATTTAAAAAACAATGCTAATAGTTAAATGTCTTCTGTCATTCCTGCATGTTGTTTATATT
The DNA here is from genome assembly GCA_010016005.3 of Zanna intricata. Lineage (NCBI taxonomy): Eukaryota > Metazoa > Arthropoda > Insecta > Hemiptera > Fulgoridae > Zanna > Zanna intricata. The sequence goes on from JAAAKQ030143785.1 coordinate 478, forward strand.
CTGATTTATTCAGCAATTATGGTTTTCATTCTGTTGAAGTTATTTTTTCACAATTTATTTCATAGTTAATTCAAATAATTACCTATATTGAAAATAAACATTAATAAGTATTATTTCAACTAAATGAATGTTTTCTTTAATAATTTCTAATCCACAAGAAAGTATAAAAAAATTAATATGCAAGACCAAAAGTGAAAACATTAGCAATTTTATTAATTTTTTATTTCCAAGTAAATCAGAAAAATATTAAAATATGTTTTTAATATGCGATTACATTTTGTGAAGGCTCCTAAGAGAATTTATATCAGTCGAGCTATAAGAAAACTCTTGTCATGTGTTTGGTGATCTCGATTACGAACCCATTCATTTTTCATCTAATATGATAATTTTCTTTAATAATGAAAAGATTCTTCGCGCTTATTTTATCTTTTAAATACTAATACCTATTAAATATCGTAATACTTCTTTAATTTTGGATATCTGATAGTAAGTTTCATTTTTTACTTCATTAATAATATTTCTGGTATGTTATAATCATTTTCTGCTGAGTATACATTACGGTACCGTAAAAAAAAGTAAATACCTGTAAAAAAATAATCAGAGGAGAAATTCAGATACGACTAAGAGATTCCAATTAGTGAAGCTATCAGAAACTGAAATCAAAATACAAAATTTCCTTCGGTCCAACAGAGAGGTTATTTCTCTCAGTGAGATGGTTGAACAATAATAATAAGTGGAAAAATAATCTTACCTGATCGAAAGCGCCAGCCTTTGCAGCATGTCAACCGAAGCGATACAGACATGAAAGCTCGCAATTTCGATCGGTAGTGCAAGTGAGAATCCAACAGTGCATACATAATCGAAATCTTGAGACTGCAGGTACGAATAAATATTTATCTATCAGTTTGAAAATCTGTTTCTTCTAATTCACTACTACGAATAAAGAATGCAATCTGTTTTGTTTTTTTTAACTTGATAATGAATTCATAGCTTCGGTTTAATTTTACTTTAATTTTATCAGAAAAATGTAACAAAAATGCGTGACCTCTTTAGAACGTCAAGATATAACCTGAACGAAGCCCATTAAATGAACCTTATGAATACAAAACCAAAACTTTCAAACACAGTTTTTTTACGAAAATAAGATTTTTCCAGAAACTGAAATACGAGTATTACGAAAAACTAAAATTTGTTCTTTTGTGGTTGACAGCTGGAATGCGCGCTTTGTACATAATTTGATATTGACTTTTTGGTTTCTGAATATTTCATAAACATATCCCAATATATTTCGATAGAAACAAATCAGCAGTTGCTTTTTACCTTTTCCGAAGAAAACATAAATTAAATAAAATATATTTTACCACGCACACAAAGTATACTTAAAGAGTGGTATTAAATATCCAGAAAAAATAATAAGTACGCAGATTAAAATTAAAATTCTAAAAGCATCTAAACATTAAATTTTATCTTAAGAAATACAAAATAGCATAGGTTTTTTCGAATTCAAAATTAAAATTAGAACACAAAAAAACCAAACCCCATCATTACCTCAAAAAGAAATTTAATGGTTTATGTAGTTATCAAAATAATCTCCCGATGAAGGTAAGATTGGAAAGAAGTGGTGACATTGTTGGAGGTCTGTGATGATTATTTTACTTTTTGCAATAAAGTTAAGATCTCGTAATGAGAGTTATTTAAAATTATTTAATGTTCTTCGCGCATTCTTGATGTCACACGTTAATAACTGAATTCCTTAGAAATTCCATACTTGCTATTTCGTATTCCTCTGTTAAACGATAATTCCAGCTTGAGGTTAAAATTAAAATTCAAAACGTTCGTTCAACCTTATTTAGTAAAACCCAACTTTTCTTCATTACATAAATCAAACTGATAAAAAAAATTATAAAAGTATGGTGCACTTGATGGACTTGTTAGATATTGATTATTATGAAAAAGAGAATCGTACAAATGTTAAGCGTAATATCTGTAAACGACTCATACAAGTCACTCCTGAAAACAGCATCTCGTTTTCAAGAATAATAACCATCCCTTGTCAGGTTTACTAGAAAAACAGAAAAAATTAGTAGTTTCCTGTTATCTTTTTCGCTCGATCAAACATAAATTATTCGTTAACCAAATTATTACGTCAAACCCACCAAAAATGGAGTTTATATTTATTCTTACAAATTAAACCAATGTGATCATTAGGGATTGTACGAGGAATACCACCAAACAGTCTGTAAATCTCAAAGAATACATGGGATACAACTACAAAAAAGACTGGGACAGATATATCAATTTATAAAATTGAACTTATTCCTTGAGAACAATGTACATATACATCACCTAAAATTAGAAGAAATAGAAGGATATAACCTTTAATCTTCATTTCACGTAGTAAACATTAAAATTTAACCTATTCGTTTACTCTTTGAAGGGTATTTGATTCTAAAACATCAGAATAACCTTATCATATAACACGTAATTTTAATCCACTCAAGAGGCTGCTTAGGTCGATATGTTTATACTGATCCACCGATTTAGGTAGTTCAGTATACTTATCTTTACATTATACTCACGAACACTAACACATACACCAAAAGAGAGAAAAAAAAAGTGTGGTGTGGATTAAGATGAATGAATGTGATGGACGAATGAGTGTGTGATACCAAGGACAAAGAATGAAGAAGACGGATACAGATAAAGCCCACAATAATGTGGTGAAGGAACAGACCGGAGGGGGAAGGGGTGATGGATAGCCCTCTGCTGAGTTGTCATCTGTCTGCGCTTGCTCGGGTGGGTGGCGATGATGATGCACGGAGATTCTGGAACCTCAGAACCCAAAGGCACCTCCCCGAGGCTGAGTAATGCTTAATTGCGGGTCTGGTCTCGGGGAGGAGAACGGTGAGGGAGGTTTAGTCGGTATGGGGCAGGTTATATATGCCTAACAACACCTTGGCAAAACCTGTTAGCTTCTTAGCTAGCCCTTAACGAATAGCGTCCTGGGTCAAAGTCCGATACACCCGTTGTGGCGTGCGTAAATGGCATTCCTTCACCACCAACCAAAAAAAAAAGAAAAGAAGGATAAAAAGTATACTCATCTTGCTACCAGCAGATCATGTTTGGTGACCAAAATTGGCGTATAAAAAATTATTTTTAATTTGATTTCCTTTTTACCAAGTTTTTGCGGTAAGACAATTATAAAAACAATAATAATGCTAAAAAGGGATAACTCGTTTCAGAAAAAAAAAAAAATTTTACCAGAAAAACCATTATAATTTCAGATTACACAACAGCACCGTCACTTAAATTTACCATCTATTCTCAAACTTTTATACTGTACGCCATTTTTAACCTCAATAAAAATTTTTTAACCGTTGTAGATTTTATCTAATAGATGTCCATTTGTTTGAAATGCAATTAACTGCCAGGAATTAATTTACTTTTACATTTAATTTATTTTTATAAAAAAAAAAAAAAAAACTTGAATTTTCTATTTTGACAATGTTCTAAAATAGACGTATAGGAGCTCTAACTTATTTTAAACATGCTTTGTAAAATGTTTAAAAAATCAATAAAAATTATTTGAAAATCTATTGAGACAAAAAACTGTCATTTTTTTTTTTTTATCTTTCATCAGTGTAACTTATAGTAAAAATAAACTAAAAAGAAAGTAATATAAGGAAATAATTAGAGGGCCATTCATTTTCTGTTTAACTGCAATTTTAATCATTTAAAATTCTGTTCACTAATGTTTATAAAATGTTGGGAAGAAAGAAAGAGAAAAAGTTTTTTGCAAATTCATCAAAAAGTATTCATTTATCAAATAAAAAAAATTATATCAGTTCACCGTTAAAACTTATAGAATATCAGCTAATCGATTTTTTTCTTTTACTCTTTACAATAAAAAATAAGTTAAGTTATGATCTCTGTAAGTTTCTCCATATTTTACTCCCTCTCCCACGTGAACCGTTTCAAGTGTTTCTATTTTTTCGCTACTAACTTTATAATTAAGATATAAGGAATAACAAACTTTAAACAAAACGTTTGGAGAAATTATTTTCAAACAATTAAGTTTTCTTTCTTTTTTTATCTTGAAAATTAACCGAGCTATAGTAAAATAAGCCAAAATTTTTTTAAAGTATTTTTTCGAGGATAATTTTGTTAAGAAAATTAGTTGAAAAGAAAATTTTTATAACGTTATTTTGTTTCTTTTAAGTAACAAATTATGAGGAAATTTTACGTTTGTTTCATATTTCAAAATATATATATATATATATATATATATATATATAAAGAATACCTTTTCGGGAGGAAAATCATGATTTTTCAATTTTTGCCAGTCTACGCAACTTCATTTCGTTACGTAAATTCATCTAAAAAAAAATTAAACTAAGTACCTCCTGCAGGCAACTGTTTAGACCAATTCAATTTCAAAACTGTATAAAAGACCATTAGCAACACCGTGTAAAAATATAAGATTAAAAAATAAACATAACATGCTTTCATTTTGTTTAAAAAGATATTTAAAAAAAGAAGTCGTTCTGTTTTTTTTTTTTTTTTTTGGGGTGGGGGGGGAGTTACGTTGCAGAAGTTTTCACAAAGCCGTTCCGTTCGATGAAATGATGCAGGTGCAACATTTCGCATTGCATACAGTCGATATTTTTATTACGTCCTCTGACATCCTTTAAATTTTAATTTTAACAAGATCCGTTTCATTTTAATTTTAACAATTAATTTTAATTTTAACAATTAAAATGAAATGGATAAAATAATAGATAAAGCATGCCCACCAATGTTCAGCGAACCGTTAGCCATACCTTGTTACAAGCTGTACACAGCTTTTAGACGTTTCCAGCGCCAGAAGTGGAGAAAAATGGAGAAAATTAGGTATTTTCATCTAATCTGTTCATTTAATAGGTATTTTACATTATTTAAAAATTTTACTTAAGTTCCGATTGTTCTTTTTTTTAGTAACATCCGGGTCTTTCTAAGCACATTTATGTGTACACAAACAGAATTTGAAATGTAGGTAAGTAGGAGATCGGTGAGAATATTAAATAGACAAACAGAGTGAAAAGTACAATACCGAAAAGACTAGGGGAATAGAAACTTAAATCAAAACATTTCGGAACAGAAAATCTGACCGATTAGTACATGTCAGTAGAAGAATGCTAGAAGGATAACAGTAGATTCAAGGGATCTGCTTCAGGGTAGATAACTAAAAAAAAAAAAAAAACCAAACACAGCCGCATTACAAAATTGTATTACAAATGGACAATTTGTTTGAGTCAATTCAGAATAAAAGCGTTTAAACCCTTCACATTTTTATTCCTCATGTGCCCATTTGCAATCACGCAGTTGAGGCAAACTGTTTTGCAACTGTCCTAAAAGTAATATCGGAGAGACTGGACGTAAATTCCCCCACAGATAGAATAAATCCATATAGACAATACAAACAACAGAGAATCAAATTTTTCAAATCACTATCGAATCAGAATATACAAGCAAAGGCATTAACCGCAACATAACACAGAAATTAAGACCTTTACACACTCGTGAAATACGAAATTGGCAAATACATTTATTTGCAAAAACAAAATTTTAAATGAGTAAACACAACATAAATCAAATCTAAAATGGTCACACAAAAAAACGGATTCTATAACCTTCAAAAGACAAGGCGCCGTCGGCAGTAATACTACCAGATACTCCACCGAGGAAGGAGCTGATAAATTAGTTTCCAGTGACCTTTGAGAGAGAGTACCATTAATTATAAAACAAATTATTACATTAATATTTAAATATCTTAATATACGGGTCAGAACATTATTCGTAAATACACTCTACTTGGTTGCGGTAATTCGAAGAATGTTCGTTTTAAGTACTCTGACAGAGTACTTAATGACTACATTAAAAGTTGTGTTTTGTGTCGATAAATTACGAATACATAAATCAAGGTGAAAAACAAATTGAATAAATGCATTTACTCTCTGTAAAATAACTTTTTTGTTCCATAATACAATTTTATGAACTCAGTTATAACCCAATTTTATAAACTCGCATGTATATATTATTATTTACCTTTTGGTCAAAAATGACTGCGTTTTAATAGGTATTTCTTATATTCTTCTTCACATATAACCTTAAAAGAAGCCTAAAAGAATCACAGCGTGGCAGGATAATGACGTGTGAAAAGCGTTTTACGTTTATAAAAAAAAAGAAAAAAAAAAAATGTTATTTTACTTATGAAGGGTAAGAAAGTTTACACCTTTTATTGAAGCACGTTTTATTGAAGAATAGACAGCTATTAAACAAGATAACATGCGCCCAACACTTTCATCTCTACCTTAAATCTTCTTCATTATACGAAATTTGCTATTTAATCAACCCCAATTAAACTTTTAACCGAAACAGAATTTCCTGTTCATCTAGAACGATAATACGAATACGAAATATGCAATTGTAGACGCGCGCTCATTTTCATAATAACTGAATGATCGTAAACATTTTAAAACATTTATTCCACAACAAATAATATTGCAATGATACTTGCTGTATAGCCTTTAACAGACTAAAATTTCAGCGCCACAAATAGTATCACTTAATAAAACGAAAAATACCTACCACTACAATCAGAAGTAAGTAACATTTCCAAGAAAATGGAATAGGTTAAAAAACAAGAAACACACAAAAAATTAATCGACGAGACAGTTTTAAAGTTACTTGCGAATAAATACTGATGATTTTAAAAATAAAAATAAAAAAATCGTAGCTAGTCGAAGGGCTAATAGAAGTGAAAACTTAAAACAATGAGTACTAGTCATTGGTTAATGTATAGCTGATTCTAATGCGATTATTCATTTAAAAGGACTTAATAGACTACTTAAGAAATCTATTTATAATATAGTGTAATGGTTAATTAAATAATTTGATAATAAAAATTAAATTGTTTTTTTTTTTTATTAAATAAATGTTAGAAAACATTTACGTTTTAATAATGAATTATATTTTTTACAGTATATTATTACATTATATTATTATTCTATTTCTGTAATGTTTATATTATTTGTATTATCATTATCTTCTAAAATTTCTTAAAACTTAAACTTTGCCGGCCTCCGTGGCGCGAGTGGTAACGTCTCGGCCTTTCATCCGTAGGTTCCGGGTTCGAACCCCGGTCAGGCGTGCCATTTTTCACACACGCTACAATTCATTCATCTCATCCTCTGAGGATATACCTTAACGGTGGTTCCGGAGGTAAACAAAAATATAATTAAAAAAATTTTAATTATTTGTTCAGATTTTTCTAAAAATCAAATAACTGATTTATGATAACTAAAACAAAAAATAAATACTTTTGAATGAAATCTATCCAAATACCTTGTAAATATTGCATTTATTGTTGTTCCATATCGCGTAGTACTTATATTTTTATCATTAGACATTGTTAAGTTTAATTTTTCTTTTAAAACGTCTATGAGTGGCTGTGATTATTCGTCAGAAAAATTTTTGCTTCTTCCGTACGGCGTATAATATTTTTGAATTTAAATTCATATTTTTTAACTCCCGAGTTGCGTATACTATGAGCTGTATATATTTTTACCCCGAATGGGCATTTTTTTAACTCCTGATATATTTTTTTACGTATTAAATGGATATATATATATATTTTTTTTTATTTTTTTTATTTTTTTTTTTTAACTACGCGGGCAATAATGTAAAATGTTTGTTGAGAAAAAAATGGGGAAAGAGATAAAGATTGAGAGACAGAACTGAATAAAGAAAGAGAGCTTTAACTGAGGAAGAGAAAACCAACTCTACAGTATTATGTACTATATATTCGAAGGTATATATACACGTGACTTTATTTCATGATTATACGCATGCCGCTATTACGTCTATGTATAATAAACATTTTGTATATATACACATTCATAAACTTTGTTTATGATTTAAACATATTTTTTAAATATACGCGCGCGCGTGTGTGTGTGTGTGTGTGTATACAAATATATATATTTTTTAATTAATGTTTTTAATACACTTACTATTTTTTTCTTTATTCTTCACATATTTTTTGCTATGTTATTTTTACACTAAATTTAAACAATTATTTTAAAATTAATTTTATATAAACAACTTAACAAACACTTCAATACGTACAGGTATACACAACCACCGGCCTCCGTGGCCGAGTAGTAGTGTCTCGGCCTTTCATCCGGAGGTTCCGGGTTCGAATCTCGATTAGGCATGGCTTTTTTCCCACACACTACAATTCAGGCATGGCTTTTTTCCCTATCATAAAATAAACAAGTTAGTAAGAAAAAGATGAAAAACAGAATATCTTACTTCACTTAGACGTTGTTTAAATATAAAGGTAGATAGAAGGATAGAGTGACAAACGATAAAGTTCGATAATTTTTTTCGTAACCCTGCTGACCATAAGCTTGAAATAAATGTTTGAGCACTTTCATATAATACAATAAATACGATTATAACAAAAATAATATATCAGTTTGGATCTTAAAAGCATTTCATTCACTTAAATAATAGAGAGGGGGTATTTTCACGACCCGCAGTTACTGATTTATTTTTCGTTTATAAAGCTTTGAAGCTAAACAAGATATTTCAACAGCCAGCGGCTACCCCAGCAATGCGCCGACAAAAACCTGTTGTTGATATCGGTCGGTTCAAAACAACCTACAAATTCTGACCGTCTTAAAAAAACTTTTTCTATCCATACATGTTAGACGGATAAAACAATAAGTCGGTATTCTAACATAATTAGGTTAAATGTTTAATTCTGCTCGAACAAAACCAACCTCGTTTTAAAAACAAGAGCGGTGAACGTGTTAACAAAATCCAATAACAACACAGTTTCCGTCCTAATCATTCCAGTTTTATCAATAAATATTTTTATTATTACACTTTATGCTATTTGAAAAATCTAATGAAAATGGATTGCAGAAATACTTTCTGCAAAGGTTTTTTTGTAATTCTAATTATCCTTATAAATGTAAATCCACATTAGTATAGAAAACGTAAATAATGATCAGTAATAAATTACTATCAAGAAATTAATTAAACTAATTTTCACAGCTATTCAATTAGCTTCACTTCACAAAAACGTCCATTTCGATAACAAAGAAATAGCAGAAAAAGATTTGAAAGATAAAAAGTTTGTGATAAAATAATATTTAAAAAAATAAAGACCTACTAAGGAAATGAGTAAAGATGTAAAGCAATTTAGTATTTAGAATAAAATTATTAAACCTCATGTTAAAATTTTTTGTGAATATTTTTATTTCTCAAAATTTAAATTTCAAGTGTAAAAGTTATTTTCATAATAAATGAAACAAAAACTGAAGAACGAGATTACTTAAAACATATTTTTTTTAATTCTGTTATTCCTTAACATGGGATGTTTTCGAACCAATCATTATTTAGGTACACTAACCGTAAAATTTAGAAGTAATTAATTATGTCTAATCAAATATAAATTATAAAAATTAAGTTATCACCAGAGCCTATTCTACTTATTTATATAAATTATCAGTTAAGTTTCACCAACAAAACAGCACGATAGATTTAAAAGTTCGTACATGGACTGTACTTCAACGTTTTAATGTGGATTAATTTAGGAAGCAACAAGTAGTAAAAAATTTTAAATAAACTATAAGTAGTTTTTAATAAATTTGACTGACTTACCACCACCAATTGAATACCTATACTTTCAGTAGTATTTAAAATTGATCAACCGGTTTTCGAAAAAAAATTCGAGCAGTAATAAAAAACAAAAAAAAAATTAATACCGAAGAACTACACCCTTACACCGGTTCCTTAGCGCACTATCGACTGAAGGAAGTCCTGGCCAGCGCCAGCAGTCCGCAAGCGACACGAGCCCAGAAATTCCCTTTCACATACAAAATTTCCCCAGTTTAAAAAAAAATCCCACTTTTTCTGTATTTCTTTATTTTTATTTTCCTAATATTTTCGTTGCAATTTGTTCAACTTATGAACAATTTGTACAGACTCAGGCAGATATTCCTGTGGTTAATTGAATTCCAACCACCAAATTAAACCGGTATCCACTGTCTAGAATTCAAATCCATATAAATTCATATTTCCTGGCGGATTAATTTTTGGTGATATTCATGATTTAAAATTGGCTCGTCAATAAAAATTCCTCTTCAAAAGTAATACCTAGTTGATTCTTATGTATTTTTTATTTTATCCGAAAATAAAATTCGGTTTTTTCTATCACATCAGGTTGTTTCAAAAATCAAAAAATTAAAAATTAGTAAAAAGTAGAAAAATGTCGAAAATGTGATACAATAAGATATATATAAAAGTTTTTTTATGCTATGCCTTTTTTTTTTTTTTCGTTATTCACTAACTTATTTTATGTATTCTTTTTTTTGCTTTTTTCTTATACTAAGCATTCAAATAGCTAAACAGTTAAGTGCTCTGAAGAGGTGTGCGGAGGGCTCTCTTCAGAGCCCTCTCTTAATTTCTAATTGATCTCTTAATTTCTAATGAAGATTTCCCTAAAATAAACCTAATTTCTATTATAGTGAATTTTGAAATTTATTTATTTAATTAATTTTTATGAGATAGTCGTGCTTCGGAAACCACTTCTCCTCTTAGACCACTCTTAATGACGAAATATGTAAAATACTTACAATTTTATTTCATGCATCGATGTTTCTTTGGACGGCTTATACAGTGTTCCGCGCTTTTCCTTCTATGTTCTCTGTAGGGTTCATCTCCGTATAACATCCAGCAATAGTCTTGTCATCATCGTAATAGTTCGTTTTCCTTGATACGTCCTTTCCATTTTTCTCTTACACCTTAACGGTGGTTCCGGAGGTTAAAAAAAAATTTCTCTTACGTACCGATGAAGTCTGTTACCCATGTCTTTGCAAAAGGCACCCACATTTTCACTAAAATAGTCCACGTATGAATTTAGGAAGTAAACCTTCAAGTTCATGGAAGGTTTAATTCCTAAATTATTTTTGTACTTCTAAAGCATGTTCTCAACGATCGATTTGAAATTCGGATCCTTCATATTGTCCAGAAACTTAGTTACTACGTCTTTAATGGCTCCCTAGCTTTTCTGTAACTTCCATTTGTTACTAAAAATTAACATCTTTGAGAAGTTTTCTAATGTCAGCACCAATAAAGATTTTTGGTCACCCAAAAACCTTCCTTAAAAGGTAAGTTAAAAATACTTTGTCTTTCATATCGTTGTGAGTTTATAAAAAAAGTAGATAATAATAAATACTAAAACACAAAAAATAATTGAAAATAAAATGTATCTGATTGTATAATAACATTTTAATTACGCGACTGGATCCTGGATCATAATGAAGGTAATTATGAAACAGATTTTAATTTTGATACAGGTGTTCAACAGATCGAAAACCTATTTTTTTTCAATTACTGTTCAAATTATAAGCGGGTATTTTTTAATGTATCAATTGTCTTTTACTTCCTTGTATTTCGTACAAGGAACTATTGTAATCGCGAAAAATTTCAGTTTTCAAATTTCAACGGAAATATCCATTTTGACCACTCCTGAATTCATTTTGACTAGTTTCCCCGCGTGACATCTGTACGTAAAACTCAAAAACGATTAGTAGTAGAATGTTGAAATTTTGGATTTAGCACTGTTATAACATCTAGTTGTGCACTTCTCCTTTTGATTGCAATCAATTGAACCCACAGTGTCAAAAAAAGACTAAAATCCAAGTAAATTTTGATTATGGATTGTTTTTCTTAACTTCAGTAACAAGCCCTTATTGAAAGCTTTTAAACGACATATCGTAAGTGGTATTTACTTTCATTGGTTCCAGAGTAACAGCCAAATAAAATTTTAATTAATGAAATATTTCGATCTTACAAGGGTACATATCGGTTCGAATCCAGACTACATCCAATTTTTTTAACCCTTTTTTTTTAATTTAAGAATATTGATTTATTAATAATTATTAACCACTGATAGTAAAAAAAAACTTTTACAATAAATAATAATTCAATAATAACGAAAAAAAATATCAGAAGTTATTAATGAAATAAAATTTTACGAAATTTTCATTTAAAAAAAAAAATGTCTTTATGTAATTTAATAGGCGTACAAGGAAGTCATGTGTTGTCCACTTCAAAATTTTTCTTTGATTTTAATCCGATTTCAGTTGTTAGAAAGCAAAGATTAATGTGAAAGTGCATCAGTAGGAAACTAAGATTCTATATTATACAATTTATCCTTTTGTTAATTCAGATTCTAAGAAAAAAAAGTCTTTAAAGACCGATCGATACTAACGAAAAGACAGAACTTATTATTAATAACCGACTATACAGAAATTTATTGTTTAATGTAGTTTTTGAAAAAATGTAAAAATGAATGTTCCGTTAACAATTTTTTCTATCGTTGATTTAAATCCATATTCCCCATATTTTTCCAGCCGTATTACGGAATGTAACTCTTTATAATGGTCATTAAAGCACTCTTGTGGAGTTGACCTAATTCGCTCTCGTGCATTACTGACTATCATTATAGGCTCGTTCCATAATTCACTATTTTAAGACACATTTCTCATTTAATAATTTTTTTTTTTTGTCTTCAGTCATTTGACTGGTTTGATGCAGCTCTCCAAGATTCCCTATCCAGTGCCAGTC
>JAAAKQ030143796.1:0-13158 GCA_010016005.3 Zanna intricata
AGACGAAAATTGCACTTTTCTAGGCAGTTTTCTAGTTTTTCTAAAACGTTTTCAGGCATATGTTTATTGGAAACTTTCTTCTTATTTTTAGATATCGAATCCGTTTCCGAGAGATTGCCGTGCAGTTTTGATACATCCTGTATAATAATTAAATCGGTGAAACCTGAACTGTGGTAAACATTCCGGGGGTCATAAGAAAGCTACATTTCCTAATGATCGGGTCAGTAGGTTTTGTTCTTAAAGAAAAGAAACGAAAAATTCCACTCTTTACGTAGTACTGAGATTTAGCTATCAAAATATTTGAAATTATTTTTAATTTTTAAATGAAATTTTATAACTTTTTTTAATAAATTTAAATGATAAATAAATACTTTATTAAGATTAAAACATAAATTACATTATAACTGATCTCAGGAACGGTTTTTATGCTACACTACGAATAAAAAAGGAACTGTTCCAGCAATTGGATAAATAATACAAAAAGATCATGAAAAAATGGCGTAATTTACATCAGAATTTTAAATTTGTTATTTTTTTGGGGGGGCTTTACTTAGACCCTATTTTAGTAGTATGTTATGAAACTATTCAACGGTAGTTTTGTAATCGGATAGTAATGAAATCTTTTTCCTCCTATCTTATAATATTTTTTCAATAATTTTTTACTAAAATAATAATTTTCATTCTGTTTCTTACTGCTGATCATGTCAAATTTTTTTTAAGCACAAGTTCATCACAATGATGATACCTGAAAAATATTTCTGAAATATACAACTAGTATAATAGTTATAACTGAAATTCATCGCAAGAAGGTGAATTGGGATGTGGAAAACATTTTAGCCAATTTAATTCCTTAAATATGCTCTGATACATGAACAGTTTGAAATTTTATATCATCAAGAACGTTGTACTCTGAACAATGAAACGTAAAGTAAAAGTGTTAAAATAGAAATCATGAAATTCTGAAAAGAAATCTTTTTAAAAAATTTGAGTTTAAGATGTTTTTAGTGAGGTAGTTCTGAAAGGAACTGTTGTTCATGAATACAATATAATTTGTTTAAGGAAAAAGTAAAATAATATTCTTAAAAAAACTGAATTTAATTTTTCTAGAAAAAATAACATTATTATAGATGTAATGAAAATATTAGTTGTGTTTTTTAAGCTACAACTGATTTGGCTGGAATGTAAAGCTCTGCTGAAATAACTGATGTGGGAAGAAGTTGAGCGTATAGTTTAAGAAGGATGTTTATTAATTCTATAAGTATATAGGCCAATACCGATTAAAATGTTTTTAAATAAAACTACGAAAAACCACTTTTGATACAAACTTTTCTACATTTCTGGATCGTGGTATTGATTTATTAAAAAGATAATACAGTTTTATATTTTCAACAATTGAGGAATTACATCGGTTTTTCCGAGATAAATGACACTTTAAGAAGTTCTGTAAAATATTCTCATGAAAAGGTCTAGAACAACATAAAAATTCAGGTTAAAATCAGCTTAATGGAAATGCACTAATAAAGATATTTTTATAAAACAAAAAACCTCAGTCTTTTATTTAAGATATGTTATTCTTTTAATCATTGAAAATTTTACGAAAAAAATAAATTATAAGGAATTATAACCGCCTTAAACCAGGACGTTGTTGTAGGTCATTTTCTTGTATAGTATAAATTTATTTTTTTCCAGGACGGAAAATCACCTTAAATAATATTAAAATTTTCATTTAACAACACTTTTCCAAACTTAATCGGTTGTTCCTCAAACATTTTTACTTGGATTTTTATTTCACTTTGATGTTTATTTTTTTGTTTTGATAACAGTCTTTTAGCTAAAATTAAGTATTTCTTAAGAAGTATATCAATAAATATTATTATATTATATTTGTTATTAATTTATATTTATTATTATTTTTATCCTTAGAAAGAGGCGATATATTAAAAAAATATTTGTGTAATATTTTTTTTTTTAAATAAGAGTTTTTCTTTACACTTTTCTTTAATCCTGAGTTTATCCGTGCGTGTGCTTGCGTGTAAACGGTTGATATCATATGTGTAAGAGAGTATTGCAGTATAAGGAGGTGGAACAAGTTTTTAAAGTTTAATTCTGGGTACAAACTCCTGCTACATTTGGAAGTATAATGCGTTGTCGTCGGGACGAAGGGAGATCGTAGTCCTGCAGTTAGGACGGGTAAAGAAGGAGACTTGCGGTATGAAGTGCGGTAGTGTGCTATCAGAGTTCCCTTTTATCATGAAGAAATTTGCATATGCAATGCAAGGGTCGTGTCTTCTACAGGTCCTATATGATATGCCCTATTGGCCGGGACGACAGGGGTGATTTGTAGCTCTATCAAGGGGGGAACGAATGTTGAACGTTCGCCGTTCGTAGCGTTCCGTTCCGTTGTTCAAGATGGAATTTAAAACTGTGAAGGGAGGACGATGAGAGTCCTTGAAGAGATAAGTTAAGTTGTAGGGTGAATGAACATGATTCATTCTCGCCGCTCTGGCTTAATGTGTTCATGATTTATGTTCTGTTTCAAATATCCTGGACCGACACCTACTATATAAGCCCCTCTCCTTCTTTCTACCCTACCCACTTCTTCCTTTAATCACTCTTATCCCCCCCCCGCGCTATGAAACTACTTTTATCATTATATCTATCTTGTCATATGCATACCCTTCTTTGACATAAAAAAAAAATGCATCCTTTTTTTTTTTTTTAATATTTCTTCATCCATAAGTAAGAAACTTTAAATAAACGATTTAATTATAACTTAAAGTTTTTAAAATAGCAATAGAATATTTCTCTACAGAATAATTTAAGTATTATTTCTGAAAGAATAATATATATTACCTACTTCATTGTATACGTTAAACTATCATCTTGGAAAAATGTTACTAAAATCTGTAATTTTTTTCTTTATTTTTATAAGGTGATGAAATTAGAAAAAAAATGTAATTTTATATTTATTTATTTTTTATTAATCAGTTATTTAGAAATTAATCATAAAACTGTAAGATTTAATAAGCTTATATTAGAAAGGTAAAAATGTATCTTCATGTGTAATAAAACTGAAATTAAATATTTAAGTAAAACAGAAAATAAAGGAATGTAATTTTTATATATATATATATATAGAGAGAGAGAGAGAGATACACTCTCTATCTCGGCTTCGCCCACTTAAAAATAATAAAATATTCAAATACATAATATTATTATTAATAGTACATTGTAAATAGTATAATTCACATTTCTATTATATTAATTAATGATTTACTGGAAATAAAAAAACAACTTCAAATAATAATTTGAACTGAAAATCACATTTAAAACAGCAGTACCAGTCGTTAAACAAATTGAAAAAGGTAAGATATGTAAAAGAAATTAAAATTAATTTTCTTTTTTTTGTATTTTCATAATACAAATTTGAAACGGTTTTCTCTACGTGAGATTTATCTGTTGAAATACAGAAATGTTTCAATGATTAGATTTTTAATTTCAATTTTTTTGTTAAATATTTAAAAGAGGGACATCATTTATTATAAATATTAAGTTGAAAATTTGAAAATGCCATGCCTAACTGGGGGATTCGAACCCGGGACCTCCGGATGAAAGCTGAGACGCTACCACTCGCGCCAAAGAGGCGCGAGTGGCTAGCTTTAATTTTAGTTCTAAAATATTAACTTAAGTAAAAATACTATTACTAATACTATTATAGTATTAAATCATAGTAATTATATAGTATTATCATAGTAAAAATACTATTATTAATCAAATTTTAATGTAGGCTAGTTTTGAAAATTTTTATTTATCTTGCAAGTTTATTTATTTAATACATCTGGTCTTACATTTGTAATTAATCACAAGTTACAAAAAAATAAAAGTAAATAAAACTTTTAAAATTGACTTATGATATGAACTTTACCACATTAGTAAAATAAAATAACAAAAATGATCTAAAAATTTTTCAAACAAACGAATCGGTTATATAATAATTTTAATACTATTAAGTTGTTAATGAGAATATAAAACTTAAACTGTACGGTATTATCTCAAACTTTTAAATACATGTTATAAGATGTATCTCTCTGTGTCTTACTCTCTAGAATAATATGTTTTTTTCTTTTTTTTTTTTTTTTTTTTTTTTTTACTTTATGGATAGTTCTATGTTAATGAATCGATCTTACAACATCTTGGTATTTTAGTTTAAAACTTAACACTTTCTTTTTGATTTATTATCGAAATTCTATATATACTTATATACAATGAAACCAGTTTATTTAAAATTTTTTTTTTTTTGGCTGTTGAATAAATTATTAGATTTATTTAATACTTTTTTTAATATAAGCTAAGAAATATTTAATTAATGATAAATTACCAGTAAAGTGTAACACTAATAAGAATAATAATAATAATAATAATAGTCTTGATTTTTTAACATTTAGGATAAACGTATTTATATAATACCTTCTTGTGTCACTTCCTTTGAATGTACCTTTATAAATTATAGATTATATTTTTTATGAAAATTCATTATCATCTCTTTTATAATTTTTTAAGCTTCTTCCTGTTTTATATTGATTTCGCATAACTATTTTATTCTTAAAATAAAAAATTTAAATATTTCTTGATATTTAATTATTATTATTTTAGGTTAAATAACTGAAGTTAAGTAACATTGGATATGAATAAAGTTATTAAAGCGGTTGGAGTTTAATGAAGATCCATGAGTTTTTTAGCAGCAAATTAATGTCATCAGGAACGCTAATAGTTCCTAATATATCAGGCAAAAATCTCTTTTTTGTTCTCAGAAACATGTTCTGAAAAAAATGATGGTATTTTATAATATATTATCGTATGAGTTTGTATAATATTAAATATTTTACTTTTTAATGAATCAGATGACATATCAGTCTGTCTATCTCTGAATTCCATTTTTACGTGATTAGTTAGTTAATTTTTTGCATCTATGTATTGAACCATGAGTTTACATTAATTAATGGCTCTTTATCATAATTGTAACGAAAATTGTCTTGATTTTAACCTATGCTGTTTGCGGACTTCTTTTGAATATTTTTTATTGGATGAGAAATAGGTTTATTTCCTAGTACGAAGTGAAAGAAGTCTTGTGATCGCGAAAAATTTTGGTTTTCAGATTTCAACGGAAATATCCTTTTTGACCATCCCTGAATCCATTTTGACTAGTTTCGTTGTGACATCTATATGTACGTACGTAACGTATGTATCTCGCATAACTCAAAAAAAGATTAGTAGGATGTTGAAATTTTGGATTTAGGACTGCTGTGTAATATTTAGTTGTGCACCTCCCCTTTTGATTGCAATCAATTGAAAAAAACTCTTCAGGAAAAGCTAAAAATCCTCCAAAAATTGGATTTTTGGACATTTTCTTAACTGCAGTAATAAGCTCTCATTGAGAGCTTTTTCATAAGTGAGAGATATTTCATAAGTGGTACTTACATTCATTGGTTCTAGAATTATATTCAAATAAAATTTTAATTAATTAAGTATTTGGATTTTACAAGGGAAGGAATATCGATTCCAAATCAGGTTTCATCTCCTTTATTATTTTTTTTAAACATTTTTGATTGCAACCGGACTGAAACAAAAGTGTCTGAAAAAGCACAAAACCCCCCCCAAAAAAATTGGAATTTGGACTTTTTCTTAATTACAATAATAAATCCTCATTGAGAGCTTTTCAACGATATATGAAAAGTGGTACTTATTTTCATTGGTTTTAGACTTATAGCCAAATAAAATTTTAATTTGTGAAATCTATCGATCTTACAAGTGGAAAGCACATCGTTTCGAATCCGAATTCATTTCCTTTTTTTAATTTTAATATATTGATATATTAGTAATTTAATAACCTCTGACTGTAAAAAAAAAAGTTACAATAAATAATATTAATAATAATAAAATATCAGAAGTTATGAACGAAATAAAATTTTTGAAATGTGTATATGTAATTTAATAGACGTAGAAGGAAGTCATGTGGTATCCACATCAAATTTTGTCAATACAAATGTGTATAGAAATGATATATTTTAACGAATTTGGTGTACATGTACCCAAAAAATCTTCATAAAAAAATTAAGTTAAAAAATTTCAAAATCTAAATAGATTAATCATTAACAGCTTGTAAATATTGAAATAATTGAATTGTGTAAAAATAAAAAAATAAATTTCTAATTTAATATTATTTATCGAATTATGTTTTTGTAAGGTAAAATATTAAACCTTTTACTGCGAAAAAAATATTGACATCTCATTTGTTCACATGTGTTAATCACATTTTGCGATCACAAAGTTGTAAAAATTATACAGTCATTAAATTTTATGAATTTGACTTCCATCACAAGTTAAATTAATAATAACAGAACATAATATTGTTGGGTACATCTACTCCAGATTTCAATAAAATATCTGTATCTGTTCTTAAGATATATTTTTTATCTAAAACACACAAAATAACGTACCGAGGAAAAATGATGCGAGATAAAGCATTTGTTCATATGAACGTTTTTGTCTATTTTGATTGCCTGATTCATTCCCTTATGTTTATTCAGAACCTTCTGGCATACTGCCTATAAGAAATCGGAAACTTCTATACTATACAAATCCGCGCTTAGAATTAAAAAAAAATACAAAAGTTATAATGTAAAATTACTTATTTTTCAACAAGTAATATTTATAATTATACAATAACAGGCAAAACTCCCCTGGACACATAATCTAAGACCTTTGTCACAATCTTAAATCCTAGGATTTAAACCTTTAAATAAATGAAAAAAAGGAGCAGATGGAATAATATATATAGATAAAGGAGGAAGTGAAAGTGATACGTGGAAGTGATCTGGATAATAGTTGAATCTGTTAAGATTTTAAAATACGTAACACATCTTAAAAATTAAGTCTGTATCTGTTGAATGTGACATGCTTTGTGAATGTGAAGTTGTTCACAGCGATCAGAACAACTTTTGATCTGACTTCAACTGAAGAGAAACCCTGCACGGGAAATTATATTCTTGTTCAAATTACAAGGATATAGTGCGGCTTCTTTTTTTTTCTAGAATGAAAAAAGTTTAATCTGGATACGGAAAACAAGTTAGATTATGAGATTCTAAATTACTAGCTTTGTTTTAAGAAATGATATAAAAAAGAGACTGGAGTGCAGCATAAAATAAAGTAGACTAGTTGTAATATTTTTTTTTGTATAATATTACACGATTACAAAATGAATAAATGGGTACTGTGTAATATGTCTTAATAAAAATGTAAGGTTAGTTATTAAGATGTTTAACTTTTATCAGATATCAAACTTGGACATTTTGTAATTAAGTGTTCCAGTTAAATTTCTCTTTAGCAGTTTATTAGATTCCTTATTGTGAAACTGATCCTACAATACGATATGGGAGTAGATATGTAAGCGATACCTCGTTTAATTTGGTATACCTTGACATAATTTAGTTAAACGTAAGGTGTGGACTATATGAGAATAAACAGAAGTAATTTTTAATTTTGTATTTTTCTATTTAAACTTAATGTTTCGTTGCGTAAATTATAAGGTTAAAATACTATGTCTTACAGTATTCATAGAAATAAAAGATTACCCGTTAAAAATGAATTAAATGTATTAAATTTTTATCTTAGTTAGAATATGTCTATTATTGAGGAATATATAAACAAATAATATTAATTTGAATTAAAGTCAAATTAATCCATTTCTTAAAGTTAATCTTATAAAATTTCCAGGAGGAGTGAACTGTTTTTGGTTAAATTAAATGATCTAATGACTTTTTAATCTATTAGATAATAGATGCGTAAATCTATTATCTAATAGATGCGTAATAAAAATTTTAATTTATTCGATCATAAGTAAAAACCGGAAGAATTTTTCATTCATAAGAAAAAAATTAAATTCTATTTTCGAAGAAATGTATGTGTTTTTTAAATTTTAAATTTACGAAGAGAAATTTGAAACTAAAAAAAAAGAATAAAACTCAATAAAGAACCGGATCCATTGTACATCAGTAAAGAGACACAGGGTAAGCGATACGTACGTATGTATTCTCCTAAATCTTAATCTTGTGCATATTGTATGAAGTCCCAACCCCCCAGAGGTAATCAGCTAACCCCCACCAACCATCCCGGACAAGCTACTACGGGAAGGTTTCACGCCTTGCACAACCCAGGGAACGAAAACCACTGAGCCGGGGCCAGAGGTTTTGTCATCAATGAATCCGGTAAGCCCAGCCGGAGCTGCTCGCAAGCGACCCGACTAACTGAGTAATCTTCCTACGTAGACCCGGTCGGTGAGTCTCTGGGCTTCACCACAATTTCATTACCTCTCCTTCATTCCCCTTCGTTCTCTCTTTCTTTCCTTTTTCCCCTTATTTCTATCGTACGCTCTCCTTCTTACTCACCTCATCTCTTTCGACATCATTCCCTTGTGACCTACAGGACAACGACGACATCGGGTTCTGGTTTAATTTAAAGAAAGCTTGTGCTTTCGTTCGCTATCCAATTCACTCCTCCTACGTTTCAACCCTTTTCGTAATCCTTCTTCATCATCTAAGAACTCGGGGGATTTGATATAAGTGTGATTAAAATCCACATGAATTTGTTTAAAAGTAGAAATAGAAGGCAATCTGTTTAAAGTAAACAAGTTAATTGTAATTAAGTATTCGTTTAACATTAATTTCCCCTGCCTTTGAATTAAAATTTTACAATTAAATAAGTAAAAGAAATCATTGAAGAAAAATTATATGTCGACAGAAAACAATGTTAACTAAAAAATTTTTTAATATATGAAAAAATAAACTGCAGTGATAAGCTCTCATTGAGCAATTTTTAACGATATATCATAAGTGTTACTTATTTTCATTGGTACCAGAGTTATAGCCAAATAAAACTGTAATAAATGAAATATTTACATTTTATAAGGTGAAGGCACAATGATTCAAATCATCCTTTTATTTTAACTTTTTTTTATTTAAATATATTGATTTATTGATAATTTATCAACCTCTGATTATAAAAAAACTTTTATAATAAATAATAATCCAATAATAACAATAAAAAAGAAAGAGGAATGAAAAAATCGGAAGTTGTTAGTGAAATAAAATTTAATGTACTTTTAAAAATTTATATATGTAATTTAATAGGCGTACAAGGAAGTTATGTGGTGTCTACATCAGATTTTTAACTTATAATAGTGAACGATATATTTTTTCCCCCGACCCGTATCGAAGCGTCATCACATTATGATTCAAAACAGAAATTTACAAGCTAATGTTTTTATTCCATTATAAAAATAAGTTAATGAAAATTATAAATCTTTTATAATATTCTTTGCTAGTATTTTATTTTTATTTATTTTGCAATTAAAAATAGTCTTGGGCGAAACAGTATTAATTATTTTAAAAATATAAATATATCGCCCCATCTAGAATACTACTCGAAAAATAATATTTGTTACCTTGTTTAATTTTCAGATTTATCTAGTTAATGTTTATTTGTTCTTTTAATGGAAAATTTAGTCACTGCTTAAAATTAAATCTAATCTTAATTCTAATAAATCCGAGGTTTTCAGTAATAATAAGAGTTAATGATTAATGATTTCTAGAAAAAAGTTGTGTTATTTATGAACCGAGTGTAAGTGCAGTTTCTAATATTTGCAAGCCAGCTTTTAGTGTAACTAAAGATAATTTTACGAAGCATCTATACATTATTTAAAATATGTTTAGTTAATTACCCGTAAATGTCTGCATAAGTTAATTTCCAAATAAAATATTAAATATTTGAATTGGTAATTCGAAGTACTTTTATTATATTTTTTATTACAATAATTGTAATATAATACCGAAATAATTTATTTTAAAAGGTAAAATATTTTCTTAAAAGTTCTATTTTTATTCTAATTATAAAGTAGCCTATAACATACATGTATACAGTTTAAAGTACGTAATATATCACAACTGGACTTGACACCTTTAAACCGATGTAAGTCCGTTTGCTTCTGCAGTTTCCGTATATAAATATAGTGTCATATAAATCTTACGATGGTACAGCCGACCGCTATCTTTTTATTTTTATTTATAGAGTTAAGGATAGTTAATCAAAGAAGAGTTAAAAATATATAAAAGATATACTGGCGCTAGGTGGATGAAAAGAAAAGAAAAAGTAGAAAAAATAATTCTCGCTAGATTTCTTTTTTAAATCAGAATTATTAATCGAATTTTTAAAAATATCTCGTAAAATGTAAATTTTTGTTATCTGCTTAGATTTATAGACTCTAAGTGAATAGAAGAATTTTGTGGCTTAGTTTTTATTAACCAATTTGAATTTTTTTCGCCAAAATAAACGTTAGTATTTATTTATGCTGAAATAAATAATTTTTTTTTTTTTTTAGCTGTTACTTTTACGTATGTACTAGTGTGAATATAAAGGCTGTTTCTCCCTCTCTATCCATCTCCCTGTTACAAATATGAATGCATCACACGTACATACACAAACGTATTACTTAGGTATTATAACTTTTATATTACACTTAGCACTCTCTTTTTGTGTTTATCTTCCGGAATTGCCGTAAGGTATTACTTCAGAAGATGAATGAGGATGATGTGAATCAAGTGTAGTCTTGTACAATCTCAGGTGGACCACTCCTGAGAAGTGTCGTTAGCTGAAACCCAACTACCAAAGAACAACGGTATCCAAGATCTAGTATCCAAATCAGTATAAAAGTAACTACCTTTACTAGGATTTGAAGCTTAGAATTCTCGACTTCGAATTCAGCTGATTTGCGATGTCGCCCGGTGGGCTGATTTTATACTTAGCTATTACGAGTGAAGTATATTATATAGTTATGTATGATTGTAATGCACAATTATATTTGGGCCTGATCGTAAAATTACAAGTACACTCTCAAAAAAGATCTACGTCACATAATTATTAAAGAATGCCATTAACGCTTAACTATGTATATAAGGGGATTTATATTTTGTATTAGTATTTTAAAGGATTTATTGTTCGGCTAGCTGACTAGAAACTATGATTTTGTGAATCGGTCCACAAGCATTCCTTAAAAAGATCATTCCAAGTAACTTCAGCGTAGTATTATTAGGTTCCATAGGGCTCACTTTTGAAGAAAGGTACAAGAAGGCTATAGAAAAAGGACAATTAAAAAAAAAAAATCTTCAAGGTGAGACAAAACAACCCCGTAAAAAGAATAGTGCAAAGCCTCTTATTTAAACAGAATATGTACATTCCGCCCGAAATACTTTGAAAATGGAGGTATTATTTCAAACTTGCTACCTGGAATAGAATGATCCAATTGAATAATAAACTGCGCAGTTCATGTGGTGAATTTAACACTATGGAGAGTGAAGTCTATGATAAATACCTTATCGGTTTATGATATATGGTGGTGGTGGTTTATAAGGCATGTATAGTGGTAAATACCCGCGTTTAGACATTGATAATTCGTAAAAAATTATATTAGATTCTTGTTATTTTTTCAAAAACTTAAAGTGCATAGATTCATGTTAATTTAAAAAACAAATTTTTCTCGATTTAGAATTGTAATAAAAACTTATATGTTTAATTATATATAATATATAATTATTATATCTTTAATCTTTAAATTGGATAATTAAATTTCTTTTTACTTAATAATCTAACTTATTTATTTATTTGTTCCTTATTTATTTTCTTTTAGAAAATATATTACGTTTTTACATTATTAAACAAAGTTGTGTAGCACTATTTATAAATAATATGAATGTAGTATAGGAGGAAACTTGTGGCTTGTACAATGTTAAAAAGTAAGACAGACAGACAGTAAGACAGACATTGACAAACAACCAACCAATGAGATATAGTTGCATGTTTAATCTTGATAACAGTAAGTTAACAGCTTTACTATTCATAGCTTACAATATACACTTTGTTAACGTATACTTAGTATATTGCTTTACTTTATACGTACCTTTGTTTGTATATGTATATATATATATATATATATATATATGCACATGTAAATAACAATTTTATGATTACATTCCTACACGTTATTACTGTTAGTATTATTTTGTAAGAAATACCGAAACAGGAATATATTGATATACAACAGTCAATTACTATGTCAAATACAAATTCCGTGTACCTTTTTAACCCTATGAAGTAACGTTTGTGATATTATCATCAATTTAGGGTGAATGAAACTCTATCCCATTTAATAATTAACAAACGAATAATGTTAATTGCTGTACTTTTTTAATTTGACTTGTTTTCTTTTCATATATTCAATAATTCATATTGGTAAATTAATTAGCTACATAGATTTTCAGCTATACTTTTAGGATTTCACGTATATATAAAAATAGTTTTTGTATAATTATGTACCCAGATTTTCTGCGATAAAAATAAAATTTGGCATTTATAGTAACTAAATCCGTCTTATTTTATGGTTTTTTTTTTTTTTTTTTTTTTTTTTATGTCATTCAAAGTTGAGATCTATTTCGATTTTTACATTTATATGTAGGAGGAGTTTTGAATTAAAATTATGAATTCTATCTTAAAATGAGTTTTATTACAGATCCGTTCTTGGCCTTAATGTAGGAACTGAAGAAAAGATCCGGTAAAATTTTTACATGACGTACTAATGTATATCAGTACTAATGTAAACGGTTCTGATACGTGGTCTTTGGAAAATAGAGAAAAAACATTTTTTTTTTTTTTTAAACCTCCGGATCCACCTTAAGGTATACTGTCAGAGGATGAGGTGAATGAATTGCAGCGTGTAGAAAAATGCCATGCCTGACCGGGACTCGAACCCGGGACTTCCGGATGAAAGGCTAGGGAAATTTGGGTAATTTGGTGTGTGTGTGTGTGTGTGTGTGTGTGTGTGTGCGCGCGCGCGTGTGTGTGTGTGTGTGTGTGTGTTAGAAGAAAGATTTTAAATAAAGTCAAAAAAGGGATAACATTTAATAAATAAGTATGAAAAGCTAACTTTATATTACATATGCTTATGCATATTACATTACATTACATATTACATATGCTGATCGTGGATACCGGTGTTCTTTGGTGGTTGGGTTTCAATTAACCACACTTCTCAGGAGTGGTTGACCTGAGATT
>JAAAKQ030143807.1:0-13158 GCA_010016005.3 Zanna intricata
TGTAGTCTTGTACAATCTCAGGTCAACCACTCCTGAGAAGTGTGGTTAATTGAAACCCAACCACCAAAGAACACCGAATGTAATACAAACTTAAATTGTACCAACCTAACTATACCTCAACTAAATATGTTTTAAGTATTTAGAAGTAATTTTAGATGTGAAGCTGTCTTGGAAGGAACATAAAAATAAAATTATAAAAAAATCAGATTGAATATATGTAAATTTTATTTCTTGAATAATTTTTATACACAACAAAGTTACTGAACATGTTGTATCATTCCTTGTTAGAATCAAGATTAATGTACGGTATAACTTCTTGGGCCAGTATGTATTGTTCTGATATAAACTAATTATTGACAGTACAAAAACATGATTTCAAATAAAATTAGATTTAGCAAACTTTTTCCATTTTTTAAAAAACTTAAGATATTTGTATGTATTTAAGAGTCCTAAAACTTTTTTTATAAAAGGAGAAATATTTTTAGAGTAACTAACACATATATTTCAAGAACAGTTTAAGTAGTAATGATAAATTTATATTACCTTTGCCAGAATTGGAACTGTATGCGCATTTTTATTCATTTGTCGCTCCAAAGATATACATATAATCATATTGCATTTTTTTTTTTTTTTTTTTTTTTTTTTTTTAATTGTGAGTTACAAAATTATACACCAGACTTGTATATAAAATCAGACTAAATTTAACTGCCAGTTAAATTTACTGTGTCAACACTTTTATCTCTAACTATAAGAAAGTCTAAAAAACTGCTGAAAAAATGGCTTTCAGCTATCAAATGTGTCATAGCCATATATGAAATGTCTGTTTCATTACTGGAGTCATTTTTTTTTTATCAGTAATCCCTTTTAACATATTCCTTATAATTAATAAATTATGCTTTAATGAAATATAACTAAAGGGATGCAATTTATTATAACATTTATAATACATTACATGTACTATAAGTTTATATATATTAAAAATAAGTGAATGATTATCAGTTACAGTTGTTTTACTGTCCTTATTATTAAATATACTAATATACCCTGAATGTGTCACCATTTCATTTGGAATGTCCTGAGTTCAAACCCAGGCTTGTTTTTTTTATACTCTACAAAAATCTATTTATATTCCAATGCACAAGTGTTAAGTTTAATTAATGTAATAGATATTTTAAGAACCATACATCATGAATATCTATTTTGTATTGATAAAAGAATCTTCCAAATTGTTGAAGATTTAAGCAATAAATTGAATGATAAGAAAAAAGCTGGCAATGTTATATAACTTTGTCTGTTAGGGCTTATCATTTGAAGACTACTACTTAGGAGGAAAATTAAGGGAAACATTTAACTTCGGTACTAAAAAATTATGTAAAAGAAGATTATTTTTTAGCAAAATTTTGATATGCAGAATCCATGGGAATAGTATCTTCCCAGCCATGACTAATTATAACCAAAATTAAATGTTGTCAATGACAATCTATATTCAGAAGTAATCATAGAAAAAGATTTTAAAAAGTTTGGAGATATTAAGCAAAACAACAACTAATGAAAACAGGCAAATTATCTTCCGCCCTTGAATAAAATTATCCAAAGCAATATATTAATTTAATGGAATCATCTAACTGTAAAAAAATGTAACTCAATCCAGAAAAGACAAATAAAAAAAGACTTTTTTGTCTACATCCCTTAAAAAATAAAATTATTCAACTCTTAGAGTAAAATTTTGTGAAATGGGTCCTTATCTTCCCACTTCCTTGACCAAGTGTCACTAAAATTAAATAACATCTATATCTTATTTACAGAAATCATCTGGCCCCAAACTGATCCATCCAATCTAAAGATATCAAACAAACAATATACCAACATACATACTTCCAGAATTTTTTAATATCAAAATTGTGTATATTCGATGAGATTCATGAAATATAGAATTCTATAAAAACCCTGACATTCAAAATTTGATTTGATTAGCATATATTCTCACTGTAGATTGTAATATAACTATATAGCCGGGAAGGTAAAAATATAGCCGAACCAATAATATTCACAGACAAAACAAAATTTTGTTTAATGTTTCTCTAAGTGCGATACCATTTCTTGAATTACCTTTTTTCATACATTATAGATCTGTAAATAAAATTTTTCTATTATCCTTAGTTTTAAATAAATTCCGGTTCAAAAAAAATTAAGGGAAAATATACTTTAAAAGTGTAAAATTTATAATTTTGCATTGCCATACCCATGTTAGTGGGTATGCTTTTCTTTTATCAATAGCCTCAGGCACATTCCGAATTAACTTGTAACAGTAATCGACTAGCATGTAAGTATTCCATTTCCTTTTACAGCGGCTTTCCATCACCGAAATGTCTTGGTGGAAATGTTTGTCACTTACGTCTCCGAGGTTGTCCAGTAAAATATCCAGATATGAGTGGAGGAAATGTATTTTCAAAGACATATTAAATACCACAGCTCTGTATGAAATAAGAAGTTGATTAACAATATGTGGTAATTATCGGATTTTTGTTTCCTGAGAAAATTTTTGTAAACATCTTTAAATGAAGCCCAAGCTGCACTTTCTACATTATTTAACATCAAGTTAAATACATCACGTTTGACCAACTCTCTTATTTTAAGGTCAACAAATATTGCTTCTTTAGTTTTTCCTTCACATACATTTGGAAATTTTTGTCTGATGTAAAAAAATCCAGGATTATCCTTCTTCATTGCTTTTACAAAATTTCTAGCTTGAGAGGGGATAACAATTTTTTTGGGGCTTATGAATAATATTTTTCACATTTGGAGTTTACTAGTCTCATTTCTTCTTCCACTTTTTGGCAAAATAATGTATATTCCTAGCTCGGCTGTCCCATTTGCAAAGAAAACACATGTACTTAGTATAGCCTAACTGCATGCTTAACAAAATAGCTATAACTTTCAAATCACCACGTATATTTCAGCTATCTTTTTTATAACTTATTTTTTAAAGAATGTCTTTCATTATCTCTTATCAAATGTCTCTTTTAAATTAATATCATAAGCGACTGGTGTGGAAGGATATTTGTTATCTTTGTCCAGTAGAACCACTTTGAAGTGGAAAAGACCAGCGCCTTTTCATAGATCTATAAAAAAGTGCCAGTCCTCAAGTTTATGAACCTTTGGTAAGTACAACATAAACTCATCCATCATATTTGTGCAATAAACCAAACTATTTTCGTGAATAAAGTACCGGGAAAGTTCTTTTTGTCGGCTTCAAAAACCTGAAATTTTTGTATTTTTTTGAAGGAAATTTCTACCTTGCAGTCTTGATCCTAACAGTTCAGCTTAATTTTTTGATAAATGTAAATCCCTAACCGATTCATTTAATTCACTTGTGATATAAGATGTGGCTTATCAGAAGATAATTCAAAATCAAAATCATTGTTGTCTTCTTCACAACTACCTGATTCTTTATCAGTGCTTTCAAAACATACATTCACAGGTGGCTCAGGAACTGAAATAATTTCACTGCGAGGTACAGGCCTGATTGCAGATTGCAATGAAGGTTTATTTTACAGTGTGTTTAGATTTTTTAGAAATTTCAGATATACTTGTTAAACAAAAGTAACAATCGGTTATATGATCCTTTGGTTCACGCCAAACCATAGGTACACCAAATGGCAAAGCCTTCCATGTATCTTTCAGCCATCCTCTTAAATATACAGAACAATTAGTGCATACTATATGAAGAGCCCACGTGATCATATAATATCTGATCATCAATTTTTCACTGAAAGTACAAATAATGATATGCTTTTTTAATTAAAAATGTAATGTTTTTTCTATTTGATTTTAGATAAACTTACCACATACATAACCAAAGGCATCCACATCATTTGCACAATTTTGAGGCATTATGACACTACTGTTAACAAACTTAAGACGGCAATAAGACTGAATAAAATCAATTCATTCCTAAATTCAATGCTTAATACAAACAACACAGCTGTGTTTTCAATACATGTTTTGAGCTGCACAAATATGATTAATCTTGTCCGTGAAGGCTCACTCTTCAGTATCAGATATATCATAAGTGACTATGATTTGATTTAGCCTTTTGTCTAGTATTGTTTATTTATAGCTTATAAATTATGTTAACAAAGTTAAACAATTAAAAATGAGGTAACAAAATACAATATAGGAGCTTAAGATGCTAACTATATGTTGAAAAATGAAAAAATCCTTTAATTAAAATTTAAAAATTTTTCAAAAATGGTGGATAATAGAAAGATTCTGAGTTCATATTCGTTTTCAGCATCAAAAAATCAGATTAAAATCAAATATTGCATGTTAGGAACAAAAATTATGTTTATTACTGTAATTGAACCTCAAGCCTAATGTTAAGGACAGTAAGATGCCAACTAAAGCAAATATAATTGATTGAGATGAAAGTAATAATCTCTGCAACATAGTGGTAGCACTTCTTTCTTTGTTCCAGAGAGTTAGGGTTCAAATCTCTGTGGTTGGCATTTCTTACTATACAAAAAGGGTATATGTAATTGGATGTCAGCCTGTAATTACAAAAGTGAATAAAAAAATAAGTAATCAAACGATACAGATGGATAAAAAAAAAATTAATTACCAATAAATATTATAGTTTATGACTCATCACTACAAGTATATTTCATGAATGATTACTGAAGTAGATACTACTTTGTCAAACTGACAAAACTATACATACTGGGTTGTTGGTGGTGTGTAAATAAACTATCCTCAGAAGAAATAGAAAGGGAATAAATCTTTTTAAATTAAAATTGAAGATACCATATAATATTCATTGTAGTCCCATTATATTTATTAAAATGACAACCTGTATTGTGTTAAAAATATATATTTATATACAAGACATAAAATAAACATTTTTTTTTTATTTATATTTAATAATGTTTATGTATGTAGATAAAATAATCAAGGTGCTTAAGGAGTACACAAAGTAGAATTCTATGATGGCAAAAAAATATATATTATGCAAATGGATAAAGCTTAGGTAAGGTACAATAAACCATGTATAAGTGATGGAATTTATTTTATGAAAAGCTTTGAAAGCCCTTTATGAAATAAATTGTAACAATCTAGAATTCTATATATACTCATTAAAGTATAGTAACTCATCACAGTTAATGTGAGTATAAACAAATATCATGCAAATTCACTGAATAGTTGTAAATTTTAATTCATTTCAGTTTTTATAAAGTTTGAAGTGCCTGCCTTCTTATTTAAAAAAAAAACCATCTGCAGTTCCTTCTGCTAGAATCACTGTACAACAATCATAATAATGGTTATTAATAATGCAAACTGTCCTTACGTATTTAAGTAAATTTTGTTTCTGTTCTAAAAAATTTATTTACTTAATACATACATATATTTTTTTATATATTTTATTGAAATTAATATTTAAAAAATTTTTATTATTCCTCTGTACTGTTAAATTATATATTTTAAATTTTACTAACATTAATCACTTAGTACAGATAATTATAAAACTTTTTTACCTTAATTTTATCATGATAGTACTTTTGTGGGATTCTGCATCCTCATGATTGAATTCATTTTATCAAATTGCACTTTAAAATTGTGCTATAAACAATCTTTATTTATAGACATAAAAATATAATTTAAAAAAAGTCTTGTAATGATATGAATTATACTTACAGTCATAATTATAAAATTTCCAGCCTCTGTGGCTGAGTGGTAGCATCTCAGCCTTTCATCCGGAGGTCCTGGGTTCGAATCCCGGTTATGCATGGCATTTTTCATACACGCTACAATTCATTCATCTCATCCTCTGAAGATATACCTGAATGGTGGTTCCAGAGGTAAATAAAAAAAAAAAAAAAATAATAATTATAAAAACACAATTCAGAGAGGAACTAAAAACTGGTTGTTTTATTAATTAAAATATCACTGTTAATGATACAAACAAAATTGGATTCACATCAGATTCTCTTACCTACATGTTCAAAACAGTTTGAAAAAATGATACCAATTAGATTATTAATTTTCTTAAAAATATACTTATCAACTTAATGATGGTTTTTATGAAAATGTTTCAACATTAGAATTAATCATACAATTTATGGTTAAGAATTCTTATGATTTAAGAATTTGATTTTATTTGAGACATCTATAATTTAAAACTTAATTATGGAGTTAGAAAAGTGTCTTACAGCTATAAAAGACATAAATCATTGATAAAAAAGACAGATAAAATTTCATACTTCATTAATAAAACCCATAAAAAATGGTTTCCATAAGCATGTAGATATATCTGCATGCATTTCTTCTTGCTCTCAAACTTACAATTTTTTCATGTAGAAATCATAGGTTGGTGAAATCACGAGTAAGAGTTTGAAGTACCTGGAGGTTATGAGGGTTTTTTTGATAAACATTATTTTTTGCATAATCTCAGAAGTAAAAAAATTTGGGCTTAAGTCCGAAAAATGGGTTAAAATAACCCCTTACAAATGATTATTTCTCTGAAAACCAAAATGCATGAAATTGTAAATGCATGAACTGTCTGGCTTGTGTGCACGGTCGCGCCATCTTGTTGAGTCCAAGCATTATTAATCTTGTCCTTAGTTTTACATGAATTAGTGAATGATTTCACAATAATAAGCTGAATTTATTTTTTCTACGAAAAAGATTGGGTCGACTGTTATCCTTTATACTGTAACCCATACTTTGCCCATCTCCTGGTCATATAGAGGATCTCATTACAGCATATGGTTTGTGGGCAGACTGTAAACATGAGTTCTGTGAATTCACACCTTGATAAAAATGGAACTATGCCTCAGCAAAGCATAGAAAACATAGTCTAAATATAATTAGAATTGTATGCTGAAAACTGTTGAAACTATTAACAGTATTTGCTTTCTACAGTCTGTGGCCAAAAACATTTGAACCTCTTTCTCTTCACATGGGATGAGACTGAGCTTCTTACAAACTGCCTTTGTGCAGCTGCAACACCAATATTGGTGAATATTGTGTGCAGCTGAACTTTCACATGGACTTATCCACGACTATGTTGCATAACAGCTACTACAGAGTTTTTCTTTGAGTACTTATGGCCTACCACTTTATTTATAATCCTTGACTGATCCTAACTCCCTAAATTTCTAAATTAGTACTCTTACACTTTCAATTAGGAACTGGTGGACTACAAAAAAATGGAAAACTGGCATTTCACCGATTGTGTGTACTAAACATGCTCACAGAAGATGTATTCATCAAGAAATTACAGTTCTAAAGTTAATACCATTCTGAGTGCACATGGAAAGATACAGTCTCAATCATTCAAAGGTGACAAATAAATAGTGAACAACAAAGAAACAGACACAACTTCTCACCTCAAGGTTACCATTACCTTGCAGAAACAAACTGCCATAATGCAGGATTACCAGTTTTTGCAGAGAACATTACTCAAGTAATTAACAATCCAATCCCTCAACATATAATTATTTTTATGTGGATTTATAATTACTTTTTGAATGCATTTTATATGGCACAGCTCACCTGCTCTTGTTGGTATTATCAGTTCTGAGGCAGATCTCTTACACCATGCCTGTCTCAATTCTTGTCTATCTTCAACTAAACTTTTAAATTAAATGTTCTTGATAGCTCCCATTTCCTTTTAAATAATCTATTATTCTTAATATTTTATGGTCTCCCTTCTTTGCACTTTCTACTCATCCTTCTTGCACTGTTTTAATTGATAATTCTTTTCTCATGATATGATCCAGCTATTTAGTTTTCCTACTCTGAATCGTTTTGATTTAGTTTTTCATTTTTGATTCTCATTCACTTATTATTATTATTATTTAATTTCTCACTTTATTTAATTTTCCTCTTCCTGGTCCACATTTTAACTACCTCCAGCCTTTTATTCCTTTTTCTTTATGTCTATGTTTCACATCCTAAAATAAGTACACACAACAGAACATTCATGAAGCCAATCAAGTCAGTCAAATATCCATCTTATATATAATAACTTTTTAGTTAATTATTTCTACATTAAGCTCATTGCTTAGCCTAAGCTGTTCTGATTTTTATTTCATTTTCACTTCTTCAAATTTTCAGATTACATAATACTTATGAACTTATATTGTTCTACTTGTTCATTTCTTTGTTTTTACCATAGAAATTCATTGACTTATTATCTTCTATCCTCATTAGTTTTGTTCTATTATTATTAATTTTCATTCTATATTAATGAAATAACCTATAATAATGAAATTATCTGTGTAGTATGTAAAATTATGTTCTGATTTAAATAAAATAATTTTGTTTTACAATATCTTAATGATTAATGGAAAGCCTCTAACAAAAATTCCCAAAATTTGGGTTGTAACACACTGGTAGACCCCAAAAATTTTAATTAATATAATTATAAAAAAAAAAGAAAACAATTTTGATTTCTAACATGATGAACTATTTTATCTAGTTATCAATTATTTAATGATAAGATACTAATATCTTATCTATATGAGTAAGATTTGTTCTTTGAATTATTGTTTCTGAAACAAATCGTACAGACAAACTGTATGGAATCAGATTTGAGATTTAAACTGTGTTTCTTAATTATGAATGTAGTAAGTGATATTACCAGTGTTAATTTCATTTTACTCATTATGTGATCTATTTGTTTCCTTCTGTGCTGACAGTTAATTTTTTCTTTCTATGTAACAAACTGTTGTATTTGCCAAACTGCAATAGTAGCAATAAACAATATTATAGGAAATGAAAAATATAAATTTGTGAAATATGCTAGTATTATTAGGTGACCAGAAAAAAATTTATCTTGATATGTGGATTAAAAGAAATTATAAACTGGAGACCACTGGCCTATATTATTTATATGAAAGAAGTAAATTATTTTTACAAAATACGTAAGATTTTCTAGAGTTTTGTAATCATTTTATTGAACTCCATATCACTAAAATCATTAAATGTAAAATAACTTGCTTTTGAACTAGTAGAAACTTCTCTTGTAAGGTATTTCAGAGTTAATTAATGGCTACTTCCTTGTGGTATTGTTTTCCATTGATTTTAATGACATTATCTTAAAAAAGATTAGGGACCCCTATAAAATGCAACCAAAAATATATATTTGATTTAGGTTGTTTGTTTATATTGTTTTTGTCAAATTTAGTTTTGCATAAATTTCAGATATTTATTATCAGATATAAATTTTTGATTGGTATTATTTTTAAATGTAGTTTATTTGTTTTTTTAATTCTTATTCTAAAAACTTTGCAAAAATGACTCTCTGGTAGACCCCAAAAATTTGAAGTAACAATTTAAAAAAAAAAAGGTTTTTTTTTTAAATGTTAACCATATTTTTTTATTTGATCTATGAACAAATAAAAATCTTATTGGTCTAATTTTAGCCACAAAAAAATTCATTTATATGTTATGAGTTATGTACATCTACAAACTACACGATTATAAATATGTGAACCACTTTTAAATTTATAACCAAGTATAAATAATTATGTATTTAAGTCAAGTGAAGAAACAATATAACCGTTTTTTAAGTTTTTTTTTTGAATTAAATGATTAACGGAAACTAAATAATATAATAAAATTTGTGGGTATGTATATTTAGTGTAAATCACTGAATTGTAAAATAAAATTAATCGCAGTATTCGGTTTAAAATTCCCGCATAAAATCTTTAAGATTTTTACAGATGCAGTCGCCATCTTCGTTTGTTATGATGTAGCTGTCCCTCACGGTAGCTCGCGTTTCGACAGCTTGTTTGAATGTTCGCTGCCGGTTCGTACTAGGTGGAGCAATTTTTGTTTAATTCAGTTTATGAAAAGGTTTTCTGTATTTTATGTTACTTTCAGAACTGTTGATTATAAAAGACAATTTACTTACATAAAGCGATCGTTATTGAACAATTCATCGAATATAAATATTTGCTTCAGAGGGTTGTTGATGTAAATATTAGGTACGTAAGTAATTTAATTGATTTTGACAGATTACTTGTACTCAGTTCGATACTTGGCGCAGTGATAGTCTTTTACGTTTTCTCATTTTTCGGCATACTTATTTTTTATATCTATTTAAATTTAATCTCGTTAATTCATAGTGAATATTGTGCAGGGTGAAAATTAAAAAATATTTACTTTTACTACCAGCTACCCCTTAATTGTAGGTTAGGTTTATATCTTAACTGCTGTGATTGTGAGGGAGGCTGTGATTTTTTTGCCATCTAGCGATATCACCATTTTCTTTGTGTTAATGTAGAAATGGTTTTAAAAAATATGGCATATGGATTTGTAAAAAGTATAATTTTATCTTTTAAATTAATTTTGTCAATTGAATAATTTTTTTCCAAATAATTCATTTTATCTCCAGAAAAAACTTTAAAATAATTAATATAAATAAATTTTATTTAACAAATTGCTATCAACTATTTGCTTAGTTTTGGATATTTTATAAAAGATATATGCCATTTATTTATCAGGTATATCTTAATAAATTTCATTTAAATATACGAGTATAATATTTCTTCTAGAAACTGTGTAGATATTTTCACTATTATAAGTATGTAGGTCTGGGATTATAATTTATTGTTCAATTATTTTATTTGTTTTGCAATATGTTTATTAATTAATAACAGTTTCATTCATTTCTTGCATTTATTTATACTTCTTGCCCATCACCTCTGTGTTTTTAGATATGACTGCAAATAGCACTATAGTAGTCAGTTGTATATAAATTTTCAGTAAATTAATATCTGCTGAATAGTATTTGAATTAATATTAATTTATTATTCACTGAATATTATTATATTATAAAGGTTGAGAAAGGTTACTATGTTTGGAAAGAGTTTGCTTCTATGCAATCTATATTGCTGTCTGTAATATCATTAAGGCTCAAAAACATCAATTAAAGTGAGCAACTCAAATATAAGACTACAATTTGTTTATTACTATTAACAGTTTGTGATTAATGATGTATTTTGAGTTATACAGACATCAGAATTGTCAAACCATAGTGCATAGTTCAGTTTGTTTAAGTATTAAGATTTCGTAACATTTTACACAACTACTTTCCATCTATTTCTTGATGGTATTTTTGAGGGCTAATTGACTTGTTGAAGCTGTTAATTATTTAAAAGTATTTTGTTTCTGTATTTGAGTCTTATTGTGAGATGCATTACCGCACAATAGTAAATCTATCTTTTTCTTATATCTATAAAATAATTTATTAAATGTCACAAAAAGAATTTTAAATCATTAAATATTAAGTTTCAGATTATTAGATTTTTTTTTAATGAAGGCACTAAAAGTAATTATTACTTTCTTCTTTAGTAGTGTGTTTTTGGAGAAATATTCTCCAGACATATTATATTAAGACAATATTAATATTAATATATATAAAGAAATATATTAACTGTATTAGTATACTCTATTCATGCTTTTGTTTATTTTATATGCTGTTTTTCTTGTGTAATGATAAATTTCATTTATTCACTTGGATTTGTGATCTTGATTTTTTATGTGCTGTGTATATAATTTTTTTCCTATAATTAATCTGTGTGAATGTGTGCTGTTTGGTATTATGAAATGATTTGCAAAATTCAATTTTACTGTTTTGAATAGTTCCTGTATATCTTTCTTGCATCTATGAGTGAATGTGCATCCAGTTTGCATGGCAGTTAAATTTGTGGACTTTTGGGTAGGTGTGTTTATCACTGTCTGTTTATTGATGTCCTCTAGGATCTTATGTATTTTTTAATCATTTTATGAGAGATGCTATAACCTCCTTATCTGAAAATGTTGGTAATTTTGTATGATTCTAGGTTGATATATTCTTATTACTATGATTTATCAATATTAGATCTGTTTTTGGTTTTGTTTTGTATTCTGTCTAAGATGTTTATAATATGGATTTCAGCCATATTCATTTGCGTACAATATTTTATTTTATCAAGTTCTAAATTGTAGATGTTGGGTGACAGAGGTGTAACGTGTGTGTGAAAGCTGCATATCTTTCCTACATAGATTGATTAGATGTATTGTGGATAGTGCACACACACACTATTTGTATTGTATTTGTTTTTGGTGTTTTGTCTATTTTAACTTAATTTTACTTATTTTAGATGTTACTTATTCTGTATACGTTGAATCAAGAAAGTTAAATGATTTGTTTTGTTCATATTCTTCTATAAAATATAAATTGTGTAGCAGTTTGTTGCAATGTGAGAAATGTTTTGTGAACTTTAAACCTTCTAATTGTTTTTTAATTGCATTATAGTCTGCCTTGGTTTATAAAAGCAATTTCTTTTTTTGCAGTATATGTAAAATTCATAATTTCTATTTACTTAATAAAGAGTGTAACATAACTACTTTAGATTAACTTAAAGTTATAGGTTTTTATTGATGTGTTTAATATAATAACTTGGAATCTTCTTTTAAAGTATTCTAATTCTACTAAAATATTTCCTTTATTTTAAATAATGTAATCCACAGTCATATCCATAGAAAACCTTAGTGTTTATGGTCATGGATAAAATTTGCTCCTTATATTTGTCACAGTAATATTACAGTACTATTACAGTAGTATTTGTCACAGTAATTATTATTATAGAGACCCAGAAAACTCTACTTTAATAACTACATCGCATCACAATTACTTGAACTCTGACAAATACAGTTTTAATAAATTTCAATTGTGTCCTTTTCCATTATTCCTTGCTGATTTGATGTAGTGAATGTAAGGTTTTGTTTCACTACAGAAATAGATACATTAATCTATTGCCTTACACTACTGTCTCTTCTTAAGGCTGTGACATGTATAAAGCACCTGTGGTACATGAGGCATCAGTCAAAGTTGCTTTCCCTTTGAAAGTTCATCTACAGCCAGTCATACATTTGATGAACAGAATAAAGGAGCCACTTTTTGGGTACCTTACTTAGTGTCACTTGCAGGTTATTTTCTTGGACTAGGCTTGCTGATATGGAATTTTATATTTAGCTCAAAGTAAAAAGCATAGGAAACCACGCTACTCCTCACATGCGTGGGATGTTTGTAATTTTTTTTTTTTGTTTAACTTCCGGAACCACCGTTAAGGTATATCTTCAGAGGATGAGATGAATGAATTGTAGCGT